>JAJJMB010012240.1:3172121-3233893 GCA_023531105.1 Papaver atlanticum
GTGAAAACCCGAGAAGTTATGGCGGAATATTTTGAAGTTAATGTGAAGATTTCTTCGCTTGCTGAGTATAAAAAGGCCTGTGGGAGCATAGAGAGGGGGGTCGAGAGTTTTGGGAGTGAAAGGGAGGCATAGAAATCATTGCAGAGCAGATTTTTCTGCTGCTGCTGTAGAGAAGAAGAAGAACAAAGACCCGCACCTGAAAGTTGTTGGAAACTGTCGCATATAAGCGACAGTTTGCAAAACCTTTCTAGCGACTGCGGAACAGTGTTTATAGCATTTCGTTTCTATCGTTCTTTGTAACAGTGATTTTGAGACACTTTTCATACGTCACAAAATTCTGTTTTTAGTAATTTGCACTCCCTTCATCATTTGTAAAAAAATTTGAGCAATGAAGTCATATTTTGAGCGTGTCTACAACATGATGAGCTAAACCCCAACACTGGGACGACGGAGGAAGCCCTATTTCGCGCATGTGGTAATTTAATTTATTCTTTTTATGACTTTTGCATTAATTTAAAATTGAAATATGATTTGAATTAATTAGTTGTCATTTAATTTGATGATGTATGCTTAGCTTAAATGTTTTGATACATCATGCTTAGAATTTACAACTAATCTTTTGAGAATCTACTTAGGCAAAAATAAGAGTCACCATATCATATTTTATTTGAGTTATAATTGTTGAGAATAAATAAATTGAACCAAATGCATGAGAATTGGCCAAATCCTTAGTCCCGATACCGCTCGCCCATTGTTTATAATTTTTGTATATATATTTTTATTAAATTTAAAAAAACTCGAATCTTCACAAGTCCGAGAGTTTGAACCTCATTTACTACAACTTTAAAATCACATCAATTTTTGGCACCGCCGACGCGGATTTGTTTTTAGATTTATTTTTATTTTCTTTGTTCTTTTTTAAGTTTCTTGGGTATTTGTCTTTTTGTTGCAGGTTTTGAATCAAAAAGGAATTGGATACGAAAGACCTGGAGGATTAAAAGCTAGACAAAGCGAAAAGAACGGAGAAAAGACGAAGATATTTTTCTTTAATTAGATTTTATTTTTATTTTTAGAAATTGTAAATAGGACTTTATTTTTTGACATTTTTATTTTTATTTTTGGGACATTGGACTTTGGACTTTAATTTTTTTTAAAACCCTACGGAAGGGTAGTTAAATACAAAACTGTTTGCAGGGAAGGACGACGATTACGATATCGTCTCGGCCCCTTGGGTTCGTACACTGACACAGGAGTCAGTGGCCCGAGTCGACTTCAGCGATTCATCCCCCGTCTGGTATGGGAGGTAAGCTTCTAAACACCCGCGAATCCCTTGTCAGCGGGTTTATTGTCTTTCTTAAGGTGCATATATGTTGAGGCTTTGAATACGGATTTTAATTTCCTAGTAAAGGGCAAGGCCAGGCCATACAAGATAAGGGTTCGGATTTCATCACCGTTCTCTTCTTGCCCGTCTTAGGAAAATGATACCTAACGCGAACCTAAGCCTTAAAATATTGACTAGAACGAGACCGATAGGGTAACGAGATTAATAGGAAAGTCGTTCGAAAGGATCGTATTGGGTATCTTGTTAGCCTAACTCAAAGTTCAGGAAGGTTACTGTAAGTCGATTAGAGCCGCCTTGTAACCCAGGGAAGCGTTGCCAAAGAGGTGGGGGTATCAAAGATCCTCTGAGCTTCCCCTACTTCTCTTCGACTTCCATTATTCGGATCGTTCTAGAGAGGTTTGCTAAAACTATACCTAGTTGCCTCTTGGAAGGATAGAAGCTGGTCTAGAAACAATCTAAGGGAGCCATCATGCTTGTTGTTTTCTAGATTTTATAGGTTTGATTTGGTCGAGTCATCCTTGTTTGTGATTGTGTAGAATTCCCTTGCAATTAAGAATGTCGAACTGGTATGATAGAAGCCAATACAATGAGTATCGACCTAAATTTGAATATGGACATCATCATTTTTTTTGACCATGGTGGGAATAGTAGTTGGGAAGGCCAACCTTTTCAAGGTTATGGTTCATACCATGGTGAGCCCAATTACTATCCACACGCGAATTGGTCTTACGAGCAAGAAAATCAGGAACATTGTAGTACTAGTTACTCGTCTTTGGAAAATACATTCAAAACTAGTCCTTATTATGATACTTCTGAACCTGTTCCATCTCTAGAAGAGACCCACAAACGGATTGAAAGGACGTATAAACTTTTAGTTGCAATGAATAGTTCACCTCTAGAAGATTCCCTCGAGCAATTAACTGAGATGCAACCTGGAACGTATTATGATCCTTCTGGTCCTAAGTTTTCTTTACAAGAGTCTCTCAATAGGTTAGCTGAGTCAAAATGTAATACTGAGATGATAACAAAGAGTGGTGAACGTATAAGTGTTATTCTTAGTGAAATTCAGGCACGTCTAGAGGCAGAAATGAACAGTTAGCTTCTAATGTTGCTCAAGATGAACTAAATTTCCAAAATTGTGTTTCCAATTTTATCCTTGATATCAATGGTGAATATTTGCCTAATTTAGAGGATGAGGTTAGAATAAAAGACACTACTTGTTTAGATAAGGTTCAATCATCTTCGTACTATTATGATGATGAGGATAGTAGTAATGAAGAATCTGAAATTTGTAGGCATAGTGATCAGGAATCTATTAATCCAATTGAGCTTTATAATGATTATATTATTTATATTTCAAATCCAAATAATTTTAATGATTATTCACCTATTCAAAAGGACGAGGATTTGACTAGGGATACCACCGTTTTAGACGATGTAGTATTTCCTTTTGATTATGAAGCCGATAGTGGTTTAGAGGAACGAGTTTATTCCAAAAATGTTGTTCTAGAGTCTAGCGACTTAGAAACAATAATCTTAGACGAAGAAAATGAACTCGTAGAGATGAGTGAGGATGAACCAGACTTAGAAGAATCAATTGACCATTTTCATGACTTAGAAATTAGGGAAGTTGTGACTAGTCTAGCTAGAGATACTGAAAACTCTAAGTTTGGGGGTGATTATCACTTTCCTAGTGCCTTACCTTTAACTCTCAGAAAGTCCCCTCACTTAGGACTTAATATTTTTGCCTCGACCATTTTATAAGATTACCTTCATACCCGTTTTCCTGAACCCAGTGTCCATAAAAAAGTTCAGTTAGTAGAAATCCATCCTATGGTTGATGTGGATTGCCTATGATATGATACCCAGATTGACTTTGTTTTCCCACCAAATAGTTTTCTTCCAAATGTGGGAACGTACAGATTTCAAATGTGTCACTTATTAAGTTCTGAGACTAAACCTAATTACATTGGGAAATTAGAATCGACACATTTGCTTAAGAATGACCACTACTCTCACTGTGGTCAATTATGTAAGTCAAACCTGATTGACTTAGAGGATCCTCAATTATTTAGGTTATTATTTTGTGATTCTAAGTTCTTATTTGAGTTTTTACAGACTCTAGGACCTAATGATTCGGATCCCACCTATGAGGAAATGCAGCCAATGAAAATAATTTATCTAGACCCTTTCATAAAACCTGAACCTGAACCACAATTAGCGATAGTTATCAGGAAACTAGGTAAGGTCATGCGTTACTTGTTCACTTTCTTGGTTTATTGCAGTTTCCTTTGGTCATCTCTATTTGGTTTTGAAGACCCACAATTTTTTCGACTGTTACTTTATGATTCGAGTGACTAATCCTTTCCTAGTCTGGCTGAAGACTTTAAACTTAGCACTTGGTGGGAGGTAACCCATGTTTTCGGTACTCTGGTAATATCCTTCCTCACTTCCTTTAAATAGTAATAATTTCTCCTTGTTCATGTTTTTAATTTCATCTTTAGAACAATTAGGACAATGTATTTAAGTGTGGGGGAGTGGTTATTAACTTTTTACTTTTCTTTTTCAGGATTTTTTTTTTTGCAATTTATAACCAGCTGTTGAGCGGGTCTATTGTAGGTTTGTAGGTATAAAATGACCAGCTGTAGAGCGGGTCATCTTCTTACTAAAAAAAAAACTCAGCTGTTGAGCGGGTCTATTATTTTTATTTTCTTATGACCAGCTGTTGAGCGGGTCTTTCTCAATGTTACACAAATGACCAGCTGTTTAGCGGGTCTATTCTTTTGATTCTTATGACCAGCTGTGGAGCGGGTCAATTTTCTGTTTTGCTCAAGGACTAGCAAAATGTAAGTGTGGGGGAATTTGATAAGCACGTAAGTGCGACGCATTTTCACCCATAACTACATTAGCTAGGACTCATCTTATTTCTAATAAAGTTGTTTTAAGTCTTTTCTAGGGAATAAGCTCTTGTAGAGAATGTGGCTTGAAAAGTGGTGTTTTACACCCCATGATGAAGTACTAAAGACACCCCCGAAATATGTTAAAGGCCCCCCAGAAATGCGCTAAAGGCACCCATAAATTACTATTTGCACCCTAAGGGCATTTGCTAAAGGGACTCCGGTTTCGGATAAGGGGAGGTCATCCCCTACCTTTTGAATTTTGAAAATTGGCGGGAGATATTTGAACAGCGAGTATCAGATTAGGGTTTGAGTTTTAAGCGAGTTTGAAGGAGATTCAATTGTCAGAATTTGCTGGGATGACGTGACTAGTCCTAACAGGCAGGGTATGGTTGATTTCATCGGATAAAATTGACTAGAACCGGCTAGATATCAATTGGAAGCAAAACAGGGGTTAGAGATATATGCGAACTTTGTGGAAGGATTTTGGGTCGATATTATCGTGGATTCGGTCTTGGATATGGATTACTATGGTCCTGTTAGGATCGTACATGAATTTTGCACGTTTAGTTTCGCAAAAAAAGGAAAGATATCAGAGAATCACAACAAAACAGGGGAAGAAAATATACCGAGTATTATGTTTGATTTTCTGGCAATATTTTTGGAATGATTCGTGTGTCTACAGCGTGCTTAACTTCATCAGAGACGCAAAAGAAACGTGTATAAGATAAATAAGGATATTTGACAGCAACAACAGCGCGTGAAAGAGCAAGAAATTCCCGTGAAAACCCGAAAAGTTATGGCGGAATATTTTGAAGTTAATGTGAAGATTTCTTCGCTTGCTGAGTATGAATAGGCCTGTGGGAGCATAGAGAGGGGGGTCGAGAGTTTTGGTAGTGAAAGGGAGGCATAGAAATCATTGCAGAGCAGATTTTTCTGCTGCTGCTGTAGAGAAGAAGAAGAACAAAGACCCGCACCTGAAAGTTGTTGGAAACTGTCGCATATAAGCGACAGTTTGCAAAACCTTTCTAGCGACTGCGGAACAGTGTTTATAGCATTTCGTTTATATCGTTCTTTGTAACAGTGATTCTGAGACACTTTTCATACGTCACAAAATTCTGTTATTAGTAATTTGCACTCCCTTCATCATTTGTAAAAAAAATTGAGCAATGAAGTCATATTTTGAGCGTGTCTACAACATGATGAGCTAAACCCCAACACTGGGACGACGGAGGAAGCCCTATTTCGCGCATGTGGTAATTTAATTTATTCTTTTTATGACTTTTGCATTAATTTAAAATTGAAATATGATTTGAATTAATTAGTTGTCATTTAATTTGATGATGTATGCTTCGCTTAAATGTTTTGATACATCATGCTTAGGATTTACAACTAATATTTTTAGAATCTACTTAGGCAAAAATAAGAGTCACCATATCATATTTTATTTGAGTTATAATTGTTGAGAATAAATAAATTGAACCACATGCATGAGAATTGGCCAAATCCTTAGTTCGAATACCTCTCACCAATTTTTTATAATTTTTGTATATATATTTTTATTAAATTTAAAAAAACTCGAATCTTCACAAGTCCGAGAGTTTGAACCTCATTTACTACAACTTTAAAATCACATCAAGTTAGCATACAAGTACGCATACTGTGCTATATCCAATCAATGGTTAATCATTCTAAACTCCATTTTAATCATTGAAACATTCTTAGAAGACGGGAATAGCTATCTCACACAAACTATTAGCTTCAAAGAAATTTTCAAGTGATCAATAGATCAATACGAAACATTCCGAGTCTACATCAAATGACTGTCTCACACAAATCATGTAAGATGTTACCAGGCGATTTTCACATGATCATCTTTTGAATTTCGTCAAGAATAAAAGATGAACTTGGTTAAAGCGAAAGCTTACCAACACATATTTCGAGAAATATGTAAGCGAGTTAAACTCAGCTCGAAATATCAAATGTGTATAAAATAAAGTCTATATAGCTATACGACTTTTGTCTCAATAGGAGATAGAATAGAAATAGACTTCTGAGTGATAGATGAGTTCAAGTCTCTACATACATTTTGTTGATGAAGTTCCACAAGCTCCCCTTAGTAGTTCTTCGTTTTCAATCGATGAACGCCGTGAAGTCTAAATCTCAACTACACATTCTATCCTAATCCGAGACATAGCTATAAGTAGACTAGAAATCAAGACTTATAGTTTTGACAACTAAACTTGACAAATAAGCTTGAGATAGCAACGCTTGCGTGTTCGACCGAGCAGTGCTCTAACAAAATGGTTCCAACCGCTGAGTAAAGTTGGCGTTCACACGGGCACCGGAAACGTCGGGAAAGATAACAGATCCCAGGATGTAGAGGACGTACGCATTGGCCGTGGCGAAGATACGTTCCTTGGTCACCTCTTTTCCCTCAACACGAAGTTTCTTTGTTCCACTAAAGAGTTCCCTCAACTTCGAGAGATGGAATATCCTCTGCTTTGATTTTCCTACTAGCATCTGTGACTTGTTCATCTCCTCATCCCATTGGAACACATTCTTGGTGAACGCGTGAATCTTGTCCCAGTCAAGCTCTTGCATGTATTCTTTGTGCTTCACGGCTTTACCATCTATGCTTAACCCGGTAATGAACTTTGCATCATTTGGAGTTATCATCATTTCGCCAAACGGAAGATGCAAAGTATCCGTTTCGCAGTAGTATCTCTTGGCAAAGCGGAACAAAGAGGTTTGTCGTAACCAAGATCCAAATTCTCGACCGCATGCAACAACCCGTAGATTTGACTAGCTCGACTACTTCCTCAACTTCTCCAACGGTTGATTCCAGTGCTTCCAGTGGCCAATTCTTCATCATACTCACTGATGTTCCTGGTTTCATACGACGAACGGCATCCTTGTGATCCTATAAAACAAAACAAATCTGATGGACAATAATCAAAACACTACACGGATAATAAGTTTTATGTTACATATCATAAGGTTTAGGTAGTTACTATGGTATGATAGACGACAGCGGCCCAACTCTCTTTGTACCCCCATAAAAAAATTCCTCCATCACCGGGTAACACGTAGTATCAGTAGGGCCGCGAGGAAACATCTTCAGCGGGTCGGGCATGTGGCTTCCTTTCTTCTTCTTTGGATCATCCGTCTTACCTTGTTCTTGAGCATCTCCTCCTTGGATTTGTTGTTGAACCTCTTCTCCTTGGACTTGTTCTTGCACTTGTTCTTGAACTTCCCTCATCTCTTCATCAGCTTCATTCTCACTTTCTTCTCCATCAGCTTCATTCTCACTTTCTTCTCCATCACCTTCCTTGCCACCACTTTCTTCTCCATCACCTTCCTTGCCACCACTTTCTTCTTCATTGATCTCCTTGCCACCACTTTATTCTTCATTAACTTCCTCCTCACCACTTTCTTTTTCAACAACTTTTCTATCACCACCTCCTTCTTTAGTAGGTGTATCAGAATCAGATTCTTCTTGTGTTGGTTGCTCCGCTTGAGGTGGTGGGTCATTGATGCGGATCGCTTTGGCTTTACTCCCCGAGCCCCTTCAGTGTGAAGCATTTAAATTTTGACCACCCTCTCGACGAGGTATCAAACTCGGAGGAGAATCAAAGTCATTTTTCTTCTTATATTTCTTTCCGGCTTGCTTTTATTGCTTGCCCTTGTTTGGCCTATAGAATACGGAGATAAGCTACAAACAACAATGGAATTGAATGCATAATTTAGAATTCAAGGTATACAATCGGTTTACTCGATACATATATAAAGCCCGATTCCTAACATAACGCATCAACAATCAGTTTATTTAAGTGCCCATGTAATCCGATTCTAACAAACAAAAAAAAACAAAAAAATTGGGCATTTTTTCTTACAAGAATCAGTTTACTAGACACACATGTAAAATACGATTCTAGCATTACACATCAATAATCGGTTTTTATAAGTGCTCATGTAATCCGATTAAGGGATAAGCAGATAACAATTCAAAGGCTACACAATCGATTTTTGTGGACACATATGTAATCCGATTCTAACGAAAAAAAGTTACAGAAAAACGGTTATTCCTCCAGTTACCGAATCGGGCTATGTGGACATTAATATTGCCCGATTCTGGTCCAAATTTTCGAACCAGACAACACATGCAGCACAATCGGAGTATGTGGACATGAACATCAACCGTTTCTAAACACAATCGGTTCACAAGTACATTAACATTGTCCGATTCTGGGAAACCAGAAAAATTTTGATTTCAAAAATGTCGATTTTTGAGCGATTGCATGTTACTAAAACCTAGTTTAGAGGATTGGTTGATAGAAAAGTACCTGATTCGACCCATTTCCTTCTCTTGTGCAATCAAAGATAGTTCTTCCTTAACCGTTTTCTTCTTCGGTTTGTTTCCAATCACTTGAATAATTCCGGGATTACTCGCACTAGGATAGTTCCGGTTAGTAGCATGCTTCACTCGTGGTTGGTTCGTCATTATATAGAAGGAAAAAACACAGATTAATCATTTTTGGATCGTCGATGTTTTGGTTTCAAAAAAACGAAGAAAAAAAGGGAGAAGAAGAGAAGAAGAATCGGCTTTTAAGTTAGAAGTGAAACTGATTTTACTTTTAGGTTTTATTATTAAGAGTTAATGGGGATAAATTTTAGACACCCCTTATCATTTCCTATAATGTAGATGAAGTATTTATAGGCCCCAAATAATCACGCCCCAAATTAACCAGGCTAAAAAAACCCAATTTAATGTGGAAAAGATAAACTAAAAGTCACCTTTGGACAACATGGTTCTATGCCCGTCAAAAACCTCCGAAAATTGAAAATGCAAGAAAATTAAAAAGTCACCTTTGGACATAGCTACATGTCTCTTCACCCTTTTTCCAGTTCATTTTTTTGTGATGCAATTTCATGATATCAATATATCCTCTTATAATTCCACGTTTTAATTGGATACGAGTTGTTCGACCGTGGCACCCTAGATGTATTCCGCTAAGCGACTGCTGCATATTAGATGTACCAGATGTAGTCATGCAACAGTACTCCGTAGCCTCAGTTGGCAGTCATCCTAAGAAATATGTTCCTTAGCACGACAGTATTGGTGGTGGTGGTGTTCTCGTGTAATCATATAAAGTCTAAGACACTCCCCTGAGCTTCACACACCGATTATGGTAAGTACGATACTTATAACTAGTAGGTTCTAACTTCTTACCCTAATCCTAATATGTGTGTTGACAGTTTGATTGACAAAGATTTAAACACCTAGAATTCAGAACTAGTGCAAGCTTTTTTCACTCAAGAAAATAGTCAGAAAATTATGAACATTAGAATTCCCTTGTCTGGTCGAGATAGGTTGGTTTGGCCATTCACTAAGAATGGCAACTTTTCTGTTAAATCAGCTTATAAGCTTTTGGCTGGTGAGTTGTCTCCCGCCGATCCTAATGCTCAACCAAATACGATATATAAAAACCTTTGGAAAGCTTCCGTATTACCTAAAATCCAATTGTTTTTATGGAAATGCATTGAAGGTATTCTGCCTCCTAAGGATAGAGTGTCTCGGTTCAAACCTAATCAGACCAACATTTGTAGTATGTGTGACACCAATTCCACATTTGTAGTATGTGTGACACCAATTCCCCTTAAACTGTTGAGCATCTTATTTTGCATTGTCCTTTTTCTATATTTGTTTGGAATTCTTTGCCTTTTGGAAATTTGGTGCTTCAAGATTCTGCTTCTACTATTAACATCTATGATTGGATTAGTAAACATCTTTTGTCTGATAATGCTCATGGCTACTCTGTTTTAAAAACTGCATGGTGCATTTGGAGGGACAGATGTTTCCATACCTTCCAACAAAAACCCCTTAATATTCATTGCACTGTCAGATTGGCTTCTAGATTGATTAGTGACACAAATGAATTTCTTACTTCTTCTAATCAGAATAGTTGTCTTACTGTTGTTCAAACTCTTGTGGCTCCCTCGAATGAAGACCTTCCACATGACTGTCAATTAGTATATTACGATGCTTCTTATGATAAAGATACTAATACTTCAGGTGTCGGTATTGTTGTCTTTAATCAAACAGGGGAGTTCAAAGGATGCAAAACAGTTGCAGGCCAATCACTAAATCCAGAGGAAGCGGAATGCATAGCCTTACTTGAAGCTGTTAAGTGGGCTAAAGCTGGAGGTTATCATAGAATTTGCTTAAGGAGTGATGCAAAGAATGCCATTACTTTTCTCCATAAAAGTGGGAATCAGAGTAGCTGGTCCAACAATTCTGTTTTAGAAGATTGTCTTTTTATTCTTAGAGATTTTAGCTTTGTTAAAATTGAGTACGTAAATAGGAATTTTAATGGTTGCGCTGATAAAGCAGCTAAACATAGTAGGAGATTCAATGTGTAACAGGTGTTTGGTTGGACAATTATCCTCCATTCATCCTAAATCAGTTGTAATCTTTTAAAAAATAAAATAAAAAATAAAAAATATTCTAAGCGAAAGAATTGTGAGAATATTTCCCAAGGCCCACTTTCATATCTAAAAATTCCTACTATAGCTATTCGTTGAAATTAGACACTGTCTACCCTAGATTCGAATAGGGTTCTGGCTCACACACATGGTGAGTATATTGGAGGACAGCAAAACCCCACTCGCAAAATTTAGTAGTAATAATAATAATAACTAATAAGAGGGTAGTGTATGTCCGTTAATATTATTGAGGGTCGGCAAAATGTGATCACTGAGAAATGCACAACACAGACTTTTTCTCCATCAACCCCATGTGCAAGCCTTCTTCAACCACTCCATAACAAAATTACTTAATGCGGTTTTGGACCCTCCAAATCTCCTATATATACCAACGAAACATTCTTCTCATTTCACTCTTGTAGGATTCTTTAAGTACAATACAAGCTATCTAGCTCAAATGGCTACGGCTAGAACTAGTAGCGTTATTTTCATTTTGGTGGTAGTGTTGGGTGCAAGTCTATGTTCAGCCTCCAGGGCCCTCCTCAATCTGGGGGGAGCTAGTAATGGTGCTGGGTATGGCGCTGGGCATGGCATTGGAAACGGAGGGGGTTCAGGTTATGGAGGAGGGTCGGCAGGAGGAGGAGGAGGTGGTGGAGGATCTGGTGGTGGTAGTGGTTATGCTGTTGGAGGTGAGCACAGTGTGGAGCATGGTTATGGAGGTAATTACGGAGGAGATCATGGAGCTGGTTACGGTGGTGGTAGTGGAAGTGGGAGCGGAAGTGGAGGTGGTTATGGGAACGGAATTGAAATTGGTGTAGGGTATGGTGGTGGAGGCGGAGGCGGTAGTGGTAGTGGGTCTGGTTATGGTGTTGGGGGAGAGCATGGTGTAAGCTATGGTAGTGGAGGAGGTTCTGGTGGTGGGTCTGGCTATGGTGCAGGAGTTGAGCATGGTGCTGGTTACGGGGGTGGGGGTGGTAATGGAGGTGGTTCTGGTTATGGTTCTGCCATTGGAGGTGAATATGGTAGTGGAGGATACGGTAGTGGTGGTGGAAATGGTGGTGGTAGTGGTTATGGTGGTACTGGTGCAGAACATGGTGGAGGATACGGTGGTGGCAGCGGCAATGGTGGTGGTTCAGGATACGGTAGTGAACATGGTGTTGCATATGGTGCTGGTGGAGGATCTGGGAGCGGTGGTGGATATGGCACCTTCGGAGGAAAACATGGGTATGGTAGTGGAGGTGGAGGTGGAAGCGGTGGAGGTAGCGGAGGTGGCAGTGCTTATGGTGGTGAGCATGGGGCAGGTGCATATGGTGCGGGTGGAGGGTCAGGCAGCGGTAGTGGAGGTGGTAGTGCTTATGGTGGTGAACATGGAGCAGGTGCCTATGGTGCAGGGGGAGGCTCAGGCAGCGGCAGTGGAGGTGGTAGTGCTTATGGTGGTGAACATGGAGCAGGTGGCGGATCGGGCAGCGGTAGTGGAGGTGGTAGTGCTTATGGCGGTGAACATGGAGCAGGTGCGTATGGTGCAGGTACTGGGTCAGGCAGCGGAAATGGAGGAGGTTATGCTGGTGAACATGGAAATGAGTACGGTGGAGGTGGTGGCAGTGGTAATGGTGGCGGAGGAGGCCATGCTGCTTATTCCCACCCATGAGAAAGAAAATTCTTACTGTTCTTTTCTGAATTAAGAGAAGAAATTGAACTGCATCTACTACGTACGTATAAGAATAGATACATGTAATAAATAGTTTCGTCTGGACTGTCACCATGAGAAAAATCTCTAGCATTTTTGCATGGAGTTTTTATATTGTTGTCTTTTCATTGAATTATTATTTGTGTTATCATATCAACCATGTTAATGTTGTCTATTTATATAGTTTATGGCTTGCGACAAATGTAATGACCGATTTCATTTGAGTAATATATGTAACATCATGTACTGCATGGGTTTCTATGTGTTGCTCGCGGTATAGGATCCTGGTTACTTCTTTTCTTGATGGGAATCATGGGATACTAACCTTGAATTTGATTTGATACCTACAGTTAGCCCATAATACTTGGTTGGGCTCTATATGTCACACAACATTAATGGAGTTGTAATAAAGAATTTTTGGTATTATAGAATCATTTTTTGGGGACCATGGTTGTTTTTTTTTGGACCATTGTTTTATTTTGGGTAAAATATTAGAAGTAAATCTAGGTCACCCCTTATCTAGATATTTATATTAATACCTAAATTACCCTCCTTATTAATTTTGGGTAATGATTAGTGAAATAATTAAGTTAAAGATAATTAGTGAGATTATAAAATCAGATGGGATGGGTTTTTTTAAAAAGAAGAAGAATTATTGAGAGATTAAAGTTAGAGAAGATTATGAAGAAAAACATGGAAAATAAATATTTTTTTTGAGTTCACCAAGCTTGAGTATTCAAGTGATGATTCAATTGATGGTAGCTCATCTAAATCTTCATCTCCTTCCTCTCCTAGAGTATTCGTTAATCTTCACAATGATCCGGATATGAGTTATTTCTTAGATAGTTTAATTGATCCAAAAATTCAAAAAAAATGTAATTTTTTTAAGTAGATTTGGGCTTGTTCGGTTACCTTATGTGAAGAACAGGTAACCGAACACATCTGAAAGTGTAGTTCGGTTACTTTTTCCAAACACGCAGGTTACCGAACTCGCTCTTAATGGAGGTTTTTAGTCGTTCGGTTAACAGACATGTTACCGAACTTTGTTTATAGAATTTACAGAGTAATGTTCGGTTTGCCCGCAATGTTGTCGAACTTTAGGGTCTAGAAGTTCGGTTGGTTCGCAACCAATATCTAACCGAACTTCGTGTTGATTAAGATTTTACCAAGTGTACAAAGTTCGGTTGTTTCGCAAACTTCATACCAACCAATATCTAACCGAACTTCACGTACAAACCGAACATAGTGGGCAAAGTTCGGTTAAATCAAAACTCAACATAATGGGCAAAATAGCACAGTTCGGTTACATTGGATTTTTTATTTTTTTTGTAATATTGGTAAAGTTCGGTTAGAAAATAGTTTTAGCCTTCTTTGCGAACCAACCGAACATAGTGGGCAAAGTTCGGTTAAATCAAAACTCAACATAGTGGGCAAAATAGCACAGTTCGGTTACATTGGGTTGTTTTTTTTTTTTTGTGTAATATTGGTAAAGTTCGGTTAGAAAATAGTTTTAGACTATTTTTTGAACCAACCGAACTCAACATATTGATTTTCAGAGAAGGGTTCGGTTAGCAACATATTGATATGCGAGCCAACCGAACTCTGAGCTCGATTGAGAAAAAATTAATTCGTGATAACCGAAGTGTTCTTCGTGTTCTTGGTTTCAGAATGTTCGGTTAGCAAACTAGTTTTTTTTAAACTATTCCTAACCGAACATGCCACTGTAACTTCCATTTAAACCATATTTTGATGATTTTTACTCAATTTTCTCAATAAAAAACGAATTAAAAGTGATGGGTTTTTCAATCGAACGAGTAACGTCAAGGAAAGAGAGAAGAAGAAGAGAAGATTTTTTTTTTCAAAACTAATTTTTTTTTGATGCCCATGCTATCTCTGTTTTTGTTTTTGATTTTGGTTAATGATTCATTTAAATTAGATGTATATGATTAGATTTATATAGTTATTAGGTTAGTTTTAATTTAAATTAAAGTAAAGGGTAAATGTGTAATTGTCTAACTTTAGGACACCCCTTATAAGTATAGGGAGGTTGGCCTAATAAAACCATGGTCCCCCCAAAAAAACCATGGTCCCAAAAAAATCGTTCTTTTGGTATTGGGGTGATATTTTGTGGGTACTTGCTCATTTTCATGAGTGAAAAAAAAGAACGATTTTTTGGGGACCATGGTTTTTTTGGGGACCATGGTTTTATTAGGCCAACCTCCCTATACTTATAAGGGGTGTCCTAAAGTTAGACAATTACACATTTACCCTTTACTTTAATTTAAATTAAAACTAACCTAATAACTAATAAATCTAATCATATACATCTAATTTAAATGAATCATTAACCAAAATCAAAAACAAAAACAAAGATAGCAGGGGCATCAAAAAAAATTAGTTTTGAAAAAAAAAAAAACTTTTCTTCTTCTTCTCTCTTTCCTTGACGTTACTCGTTCGATTGAAAAACCCATCACTTTTAATTCGTTTTTTATTGAGAAAATTGAGTAGAAATCATCAAAATATGGATTAAATGGAAGTTATAGTGGCATGTTCGGTTAGGAATAGTTTAAAAAAAAACTAGTTTTCTAACCGAACATTCTGAAACCAAGAACACGAAGAACACTTCGGTTATCACGAATTAATTTTTTCTTAACCGACCCTTCTCTGAAAATCAATATGTTGAGTTCGGTTGGTTCGCAAAAAAGTCTAAAACTATTTTGTAACTGAACTTTACCAATATTACAAAAAAAAAAAAAAAAAATTCCAATGTAACCGAACTGTGCTATTTTGCCCACTATGTTGAGTTTTGATGTAACCGAACTTTGCCCACTATGTTCGGTTGGTTTGCAAAGAAGACAAACTATTTTCTAACCAAACTTTACCAATATTACAAAAAAAATATAAAAAAATCCAATGTAACTGAACTGTGCTATTTTTCCCACTATGTTGAGTTTCAATTTAACCGAACTTGTCCCAATATGTTCGGTTTGTTCGCAAAAAACCTTGACAAACCGAACTCTACACTAATTGCGTGAAGTTCGGTTAGATATTGGTTGGTATGAAGTTTGCGAAACAACCGAACTTTGTACACTTGGTAAAATCTTAATCAACGCGAAGTTCGGTTAGATATTGGTTGCGAACCAACCGAACTTCTAGACCCTAAAGTTCGACAACATTGCGGGTAAACCGAACATTACTCTGTAAATTCTATAAACAAAGTTCGGTAACATGTCTGTTAACAGAACAACTAAAAACCTCCATTAAAAGCGAGTTCAGTAACCTGCGTGTTTGGAAAAAGTAACCGAAGTACACTTTCAGATGTGTTCGGTTACCTGTTCTTCACATAAGGTAACCGAACAAGCCCAAATCTACTTTAAAAAATTACATTTTTGTGAAATTTTTGATCAATTCAACCAACATTATCTAAGTTTGAAGCATGCCTGGGTACCCAAATACTCTTCCTCCGGTTGTGGTTGGTAAAATCCATGTTTTTCTTCTTCATCTTCTCTAACTTTACTCTCTCAATAATTCTACTTCTTTTATAAAAAAACCCATCTGATTTTTTAATCTCACTAATTATCTTTAACAAAATCATTTCACTAATCATTACACTAACTATTATTAACACTAACTAATCATTACCCAAAATTAATCAGGAGGATAATTTAGGTATTAATATAAATATCTAGATAAGGGGTGACCTAGATTTACTTCTAATGTCTTACCCAAAATAAAACAATGGTCCCCCAAAAAAAGACTGGTCCCCAAAAAATGATTCAAAAAAAGAGAGAGATAGTTTTTAGTTTCGCATTGGGAAAAACTAAAGACGACACCACCATAAAACTAATAAGGACGGATCCATTGACAGGCTTCCATTTTACAATATTTAACAGGGCGTTTCACCCGTTGGAGGTGTCTAAACTGATGGCCAAAATTTAATCCTTGCAATCAAAACTTTCCGGGTTAATCTTTGACCCATTAAATGTTTCGTTTCTTTTTCTCTTCATGTTCAACTCTTTTCTTCGTGTTTCTCTATTTCTTTTTCCCTCTCCTCCCCTTGAATCTCTGTTTTTTATTTTTCTTTTTTCAAATCTAATTTAGCATCACGCAACCAAATCAGTGTTGCATGCAATGAATGAATTCGAAGAACTAGTTATGAACTACGGAATCAAATTTGAAAATTTAATTTACCCTAGTATTTATCGAAATAAAAATATGATTTTTCCCCAATGCATTGTATGATTGATTTAATCAATGAATATTGATTTACTTGAAGAAAAAAAAGTTTGATGAAGAATTTCATAAAAAGATGTGTGATTGGCTTAATCGAAAAATGAAGAGAATCTATATGACTTTGGTTCATCAAAAACTCTGTGGGATCTGGTTATCGAGTATGACGGACGATCTTCACCTACAAATACAATCAATTCCTAAAATAAAAGATCAAGCGAAGGTATAAACTTTGGGAACCCTAAATCATGTAGGCTTTCTGTTAGAGCACTGCTAGGTCGAACTCGCAAGTGTTGCTATCTCAAGCTTGTTTGTCAAGTTTAGTTGCCAAAACTATAAGTCTTGATTTCTAGTCTACTTAGCTATGTCTCGGATTAGGATAGAATGTGCAGTTAAGCTTTAGACTTCACGGCGTTCATCGATTGAAGACGAAGAACTACTAAGGGGATCTTGTGGAACTTCATCAACAAAAGGTATGTGGAGACTTGAACTCATCTATCACTCAGAAGTCTATTTCTATTCTATCTCCTATTGATCTATTGATCACTTGAAAATTGCATTGAAGCTAATAGTTTGTGTGAGACAGCTATTCCTGTCTTCCAAGAATGTTTCAATGATTAAATTAGAGTTTAGAACAATTAACCATTGATTGGATATAACACAGTATGCGTACTTGTATGCTAACTGTTGCAAGTTATTCCAAATCCGGAAACCATAGTATGCATACCCGTATGCGTATTGGTTTGATAGTTGAAGTCCGGGAACTTAATATGCATACCCGTATTCGTACCGGCGTAATAGTTCAAGTACGGGAATTCAACTGAGTTTGGTTGTACGCAGTATGCGTACCCGTTCACATACTGGCGAACCCATACCAAGTCCGGCTACTTAGGTATGCGTACCCGTTTGCATACTTGAGTAGGTTATGTTCTAAAATCGGTTTTTTCATGAACTAATACATTTATATATAATAAGGAATGCAATCTTTTACAAACCGTGTCTATAATGTTCATGAATTGATTCAAGTGAATTAAAATTGATTTTGCTTCAAATATGTCTTGTATACTTCTATGAGAATATAAACAATCGAACAACTCTAGAACTAGTTTCATTTGAGTCATTTGAAAGAGTTGTGATTGAGATGAAGAAGGTTGATATGAAAGTGTTCATATGGCTAACTTCGGTTAACTATTGTAAAGCCAACAAGGTGTACACATTTAGGTACGGTTACCCATATCTAAATGAAGTCACTTTTCATGTGTGTAACAAGCTAAGTTCGATCTAACCGTTAAAAGATATTAGCTTGAATCTAATCAGGTTTTCATCTAACGGTGAATATTGAATGCTTTGTTACCAAGGTAGCATTTGATTTGAAGACTATATATGGGAGAACTCTAGCAACTAGGAAACCTAATCCCCACACCTCCTGTGTGATACTAGTTGCGACTAGAGTCGATTCTCCTTTAACCTTAGGTTTTTTACGAAACCCTATAGGTTGACGACTTGAAGACTTCATTGAGATTGTGAAGCCAGACCCAACTATTTTCTCTGTAGTTGCATGTTCTGATCTTACTTTGTTCTATCGTATTGAGTACTATCTTCTCTAAGATTTGCTCGAGATTCAATCTCCGATAGGTAAGATAAAAGGTAGTCACAAACATCTTCATCTCATCATTTGTGATTCCACAATATATTGTTTCGCTACCATACGATTAAGATTATTGTGAGGTGATTGATATTACTAGGATGTTCTTCGGGAATATTAGTCCGGTGTATCAATTGGTTCATGTGCACCTTGATTTATCAAAAGATGGAACAAAAACTCGTAGGTATTTCTGTGAGAGACAGATTTATCTATTCAATATAATTTTCTGTGTGAGACAGATTTGTTTATCAAGTCTTCGACTTTGGGTCGTAGCAACTCTTAGTTGTGGGTGAGATCAGCTAAGGGAATCAAGTGCGTAGAGTCCTGCTGGGATTCAGAGGCGTAAGGAACGCAATTGTACCTTAATCAGTGTGAGATTCGTTAGGGCTCAACTACATTCCAGTCTGAAGTTAACTTGTAGTAGGCTAGAGTCTGTAGCGGCTTAATACAGTGTGGTTTTCAAATCTGGACTAGGTCCCAGGGTTTTTCTGCATTTGCTGTTTCCTCGTTAACAAAATTTCTGGTGTCTGTGTTATTTCTTTTCCGCATTATATTTTTATATAATTGAAATATCTCAGGTTGCGCGTAGTTCAATTAATTAGATAATCCAACCTTTGGTTGTTGATATAAATTGATTGGCACTTGAATATTGGTCTTTGGTACCGTTCAAGTAGTTTCTCATAATAATCAGACTCGCGGATTTCTATTTGTTTGATTTGTTTATTACATTGAAAAACAGAGATATAACTCTTGGAAGTATTTTCTTTGATTGAGTCTGACTGTCTAGTTGATTCTCTTGGAAATATATTGGAGTTAGTCCATAAAGATTGCCGAAACGAAATATTGGGTGTGGTTGTTAGACCCTCGCTTTTTCACTTTCTCTTTAAACTAAAGTTTTATGTGGACTATTTTCGTTTGATTAACTTGAATAAGGTTTTTTTGCTTTATTTGTTTTTTCAAGTAAAAAAACTTTATATCTACCATTAAAGAAAACGAGATTATTTGTTTTTTCCAAAAAAAAAAAATTTTTTTGTTTTTTTTTTGTGATAGTTTGGTTTAGCTACACTTTATGCTACTTCAAGAAAAAAAAAAGGTTAAACTTCATGGGGTCGACGATTAGATGATCATAGTCGATAAAGCAAAAATTGAAGATTGAAAACGAAAGAAACGTGAAAGAGGAAAGAGAATTCCCGTACCCATAAAAGTTACTTAACGGATAGTCAGTTAACCCGGAAAATTTTAATCTCAAAGATTAAATCTTGACCATTAATTTAGACATATCCAACAACTGAGACGCACAGTTAGATATTGTAAAATTGGAGCATGTCAATGGATCTATCCTCACAACTAATAATCTTAATTAGTTATATGGGTAGGCAACCATGCCTTGATTAGTGGGTTTGTGCTTATATGCACGTGTAAACATCAACAACATCAACCATGATCTGTGTGTGTTAACTAAAAATATTTTTACACATTTTTCTTAAAGAATTAATTATAAAATATTATTCGTTAAGATTTCTACTTAATGGAGGATTCTTTTTCTGTTTTCGTAACAATTTCTTTGAGATACAATTATCTTTCCTTGTTTTACAAGAAACCCGAAACCCTAAAACTTTCCCTCTTTTGGTTTATTTTCTCCTATAAACGAAGAACTGGAACTTTGTGAAAACCATTCCTGAAGCGGCTACTATCCCGTTTAGTTTCACCTCTTCTTGCTTTATTTTGTGCGCTGTTTGTTTACTTCCTTTCCAATCCTTATTGCTAAGTTCAGAGAGTGGGTAGCTTGTGTTGTGCTTATACAAGCTATATTATCAGGTACTCTTATCCGGGACACATCTTCGCAGTTGTGAATATCACCCATTCTTCAATATATACGCAAACTAATGTGTTACGAACAACTTGTGGACCTACGATTTTGCCTTCGTCAAGTTATTTGTGGTAGAGTTATTTTCATTCAGTATTTTATATATTACTTGATACATTTAATGTCGATGTTCATTGTTGCAATATTCCTACAAACATCTGTGGGCAATACCATAGTCTCCTAGCTCAAAAAAGTGACATTACTTATAGGGGGATTTTGTGTTTCCCCCTAAAAAAATAGTTATTTTGCATTACCCCTTTTTAAATTTATAATTGGTGAAACCCCCCGTCCGTTAGTTTTACCGTCACTACCCAGTTAGGCCAACACGTGTAACACACGTGTTTTATCATAGGAAAATATTTTTCTTAAAAATCCCAAAATGCCTGTTAATCCAACGGTCCCAAACAAAGATCTTAATCTAATCTGAAAAACACCCTTATCGTCTTCTTCTGCTTATGATTGACGATTGATTTCTATTTTACGATGTTGTATGAATCCCCTTAGCGATGGATCTGTATAAGAAGGCTTCTTTGAATGATCAACCATCAATTTCTGGTACCTCATAATGTTTAATTGGGCCGACCTACCGGAGGGCCCGAATGGAGGGAGTCCCTTTTATGGCCACTTTTTTGTAAATTGAAACCTCAAATAAATTTGAAATTTCATAAAAAGATTTTGGTAGTTTGCACTTGATAATACCAAAATATCCCTCCCTTTTAGTCCAATTACTATAACTCCTTATGTATCATATTCTTTAGGGGTATAATTGGCAACCAAACTTTAATATAACATATCTAAAAATCCGTGTTTTGGAATTTTACAAATTTTATCTCGTTGGAAAGGTAATAAAAAAATCAACGCAATGAGTACAAACAACAATATCAAATTTAGACTTTTTACGAAAAATTTAGAGGTATTTACCATTTTAGGCACAATTTTAGAAAATTAAATGTATATCCATTATGCAAACCACCACAAAGGATACATAATACTTTATGTAGCCATATTTTGGTTTATGCATGTAACTAATTTTCGTTGCAACTAATAAAACGATGTACTCTCTCCGTTTCGAAAAATGATACTTTCACTTTATGCATAGTTTTCGAAAATTCAATGCATAGTCATTATGCAAACCACCACAAAGGATACATAACATATTATGCAACCATATTTTGGTTTATGCATCGACTAATTTTCCGTTTCAGGAAAAGTGATACTTTCACTCCGTTTCAGGAAAAGTGATACTTTCACCTTTTTAATTTCCCTCTGTTTCAGGAAAAGTGATCAATTTATCAATTTGGCCTATTATTAGGCAAAATGAAACTATGAAAATATCGCTTTTCCTGAAACGAAGGTAATATATGCCTACCGGCGAAAATTGTTATTTGTTTCGTTTTTCTTCGGTCGCCCTCCCCACCATGGCAGCGGTGTTCTAGTTTAGTTCTCCGTCGGAAAGTTTAGATTCTGAATGGTATTTTAAGATTTTTGAGAACAATTATTTTTTAATGAGACACACGTGTATTCACATGGTGGCCTAACTGGGTAGTGACGATAAAACTAACAGACAGGGAGTTTCACCAATTATGAATTTAAAAAGGGTAATACAAAATAACTATTTTTTGGTAAGGGGGAAACACAAAATCCCCCTTACTTATATATCCATAATATTTTGTTCCTCCAAGATGGGTATATTTTACTGAGTTTTAGTGAACTATTAATATATTTTTTGAAGTGTGAAACTTAATTAGTATTTAAAAGAGGTTGTGTGGAATCCAAACTTCAAAGTTGAGCCCAAAAATAGTGATCCATAAGAGCATGTATTTTCCGTCATCATTTTTTTTCTTCGATGATTTTATAAACAACACCCTTGGTACGACCATTTTCCCTAATAGAAAAGGAAACTTGGTGAATTCCCATCATCTCCATCTTTTTCATTATCTAAACATTGTCGGTGAATGGTCGGGGAGTACTGCCTGCCTTTCCTTTTTACTGAAGAACTTGAGAGTTGAGTTGTCCAGGTGGAAGGGAATATGCCTCTTTTGCAGGTAAGAACGATTACATTTGTGAGGCACTGCCTGCATTTCCTCTTCTAATTTTTATCTAATTATTTTTTTAATTCTTTTATTATTAGTATTGGTATAAATGTTTGATTACTTACATTTGAGTTTTTTTTTTTTTTTTTTTTGATAAACAAGGAACCTTTTCATTAATGTGATTTCTAGGTTACAGTGAGTTTAAGATCGAAAATAAAAGAATACAAAGTAACAAGAACATACCGTAAGAGTACAATACCGAGAAATCCGACAAGAGAAAGAGAATGATTACCGGAGTAAGACAAATACAAGTATGAATAAGATCCGATTAAATCGGAAGAATGATGGTTTTTCTCGGAATTAAATTCCAACTATTTAGTTTGTTTTTCTTCTTTAGAAAGAAATGCTCCCAAAGTAGGAATGATTTGCTCAAATCTCTTATAACTAGTGATGAAACTTCCGTCGTCAAAAAGACCACCTATGGAGATTCCGTCGCCGGATAAGATTTCGATGAAGATTCCGTCGCCGGAGACAACCAAGATGAAGATTTCGTCGTTGGAGAGCATGAAGAGCATCACTATTGATCTTAAAACCCAACCCAATAACCAAGAATCGCTATTAAAGCGAAGATAAACCTCAAAAGAGTAGATAAAACCACCAAAATGGTGTAGATAAGTAGAATACATAATAAAAAACCAAACTAATCTACTAACTTAGAAAGCAAGGAAAAATGAAGAAATTTGCTCAGATCTAGTCCAAAAATGGACTAGATCTGAGCAGAGAAGGGTTGTTTTTGATGGTTTTGTTGGAGAAGAAGAAGGAGTGAGAGAGAAGAGACATTTGAGTTTAAATATGGTCAAAAATATGGACATACGAACTATTTCTCGGCGGTTGATCGTCATCGTACCCTGAACAATGATTGGGTATCAGGAATGCCCACCGCACTGAGGCACGTTCACATCGATCCTTTTTGATCCAAAAAATGGAGTTGGAAGTAACCAAGTTGACGTTGGACAATTTGAATGGGAAATGAAGAAATAAGGTTATATTTGAGCCTTTCAAGGATATGAGAAACCATTATCCATTAAATAAAGTTCCAACCAGTTATGAAACCCCCTTTTTACCTTGACGGCTACATATTGTATAATCCAACTACGGTAATGCGCCAACTTATTTACATGCAGGAAATTGTGGCCATTGAATTCCCTGTCAATGTGCAGATAATGAAAAAAACAAGAAAAAGTACAAAGTGGAGTACCAAAAAGACGTTTCTGAAGATGGGAATATGTTAGATGTTACAAAGCTGTCAACCCTTACAAAGCATTGCATTGCAGAGTATGAGAATTGGTACAGCAAGATTCCACATCTTACAGTGAGCCCTCCCCATCATATGCAATGTTACTTTTTGATGAGCTCAACCCTAACAGGTCTGATATCTGATTTTTCAATAAATAATGTGCTTTATACTCAAATCACACACTAAATTGCCTGAACTAAACTGATTTGTTATCATGTATAATAAGGATTATGTTGGACGTGTCAGTTGTATACAACTAGGCATAAAACATCTGTCTTTTAGATAACCAAGACGACCCGGTTACACAAGACATAAACACCTCAGTGAAGTTTAATGAAGATGAACACCTCAATTAATTTTTTACATAGTTGACCTTTCGAATCACCAATTTTCCTCTCAAATGGTATAATATCCAAGACGAACCATGGTGTTGTCCCGTTAGTGAAAGACCAACAATGCTTTTGGAAGATGGGTTTCTTAAAATGTATCAATTTTTCTCGTCTCACTACAACACATGTTTAGGGTGATAACAATTTTAATGATAACTCATATTTAATCAAACTTTAGCCTAATAATATTGGATTGATCTCTTGACATTTACTGTTAGTTGATGTTTAATATTATCTTAAATGTTACTTATGTCTACTCAAGTAATAGTGGTGTATCCAACAAGTTTAGTTTCAAAGAAAGAAAAAAAAACAACGTAAGCAATATTTGGAATGTCTTCCGAGTGAAAGAATGAGAAAATAAGAGGAAGCTAATAAGCAAAAATCCTTCCTTACCGTTAAACAACACATTTTCCTAGTACAAATAGTACAAGTAGCAACGCACACTACACCATATCAGGGATTTTGCAACGTTTAGTTTTTGAGTGTGCAACGCATATTAACGTTGCGAACTATTATCCGTTGCTCATAATCAAGTATACGTTGCACCATATCCGGATATTCCAAAAAAAATGAAAAAATGAAAACAGGACACGCTTGCCTTTGTTAGAATTGTTGGGGGCTTAAATGTCTAGCCAAAGTGATAATATCTAATTATTCTTATTTTTCTTCTATTTTCTTTCTTTTCTCTATCCCTCTTCAGTCTCCACCACCCAAATCAAAACTTATACTGTTCTCCTCGTCTCTTTTATTTTCTTCTCAACCGAGATCTTGGAAATCAAAACCCTCGGTCCCTCTCCCTCAGCAAAACTTGTGAACCAATATTATCCTCAGTTAAACCTGGATCCGTTATAATCAAACCTATCTTTTGTAGACATAAATCAAACTCAATTTGCTATAAATCAAATATTCAAAACCCATCATAAATCAAACCTAATTTCACTTACCCAAATTTCGCTTTAAACCCTAGATATGTGATTTTTACTTATATGAAATGAGTTTACCGGTGAAACCCTTGTTTCGAGAACAACTGAAGAGCTAGGGTTTCATAAGAAGTTCAAAGAAGAATTAGAAGATGAAATTGATGTTTAGAAAAGGGGATTTGAGATGGGTATTGACCAATTGAGTGAACTAGGGTCGAGGATGAAGAGTAATTCGAGATTGAAGAAGTTAGGGTTTTGAAGATGAGATTGATTGAAGCTTAGAAGGTTGAGGGAATAGTAAATTAGGGTTCTATGATGAAGATCGTGGAGTGGTGGTCATATAGTTGCAGTTAGTGGTTCAATAGAGGCTTGCAGATGCTGATTACAGGTAAATCTAAATTTGTAATTGAAATTGATGTAGTTTTGAATAAGTCACAAGATTAAGTCTGAGATTGATAAAATTGTGATGACATGAATGGTAATAATTGTTGCAAGAAGAAGATTTGTTTCTTAGATTTGGTAGAAATGGAATTGTGTACTTGGTAGTGGTTTAGTGAACTACAGGATTTCTAGAGATGGGAAATGGAAATGAAAATGGAGTTGGGATTGGGATTGTAGGTGGTGGTAGTTTGAGATAATGAATCAATATGGCAGTTGAGAAGATGTTGTTGAGTTTAAGTCACAATGGTTGTGAATGATATAAATTGAAAGAATGGAGATGGTACATCACGAAAAATTTGAAGAAGGTAAGTCAAGAATTTGGGTTTTATCTAATTAGGAGATTTTCTAGGATTCTATCTCAACAAAATCCTGTGCCTTACTTTCTTTCTTCTTCTTTTTTTCGAAAAAGAGGAGAACCTCATAACATACATTGATAAAACCGATTCAGGTAGTCGGAAACCTTACAGAAATTGTTCAAGGTCATATACCAGCCATACATGTAGTAGTATCTCCACCAATTCTTGCCCATCAAATCTATCCTCTCATATATAAAAACGATTTCAGAAAACCTTCTCTCTCGCAAAGGAGAGGACCAAACATATAGGGCCAAACTGATTTTGATGACAAAACCAGAATGTGTCAAATCACAAAGCAATGACTGGATCAAGTCAAACCCAATGTTCCTCAGAGCATGTAGATAACATGAACTGGAGTTTTTTTAGTTTAGATTGCCTAGTGCAATCAAGGTAACAAAGACCCAACTAGTAGTAACAATACCCAAGTAGTAACCAAAGTGTCTCATGCAGTAACCAAAGTGTCTCAAGTAGCGGTGGTAGTCTGAATCGGTCTTTAGGTGTCTGTAACAGAAAGTATCAGGCTGACTCGGCATTGGAGATGTAGTAACAGTTGAAGTAGTATACAGACTGGATGATGATTCTTGGTCGAGCTGGAGTTGCTGCTGCCTTTGTCTCATTACTAACACTAAAAAGTAAAACTAATACAAGAGACTGTAATATAATAACCGTACAAATTAAATCTAAAACTAGAGAAAATGAAATCCTCTCAACAGCACAAACAGAAAAAATAGCAAATCCGGAACATTTTCTAGTATTTGTAGCCCATGTTGTTGTTACTTTGATTTGCTCAATGATTTGAGCTGAAGATGATTTGCTTTGTTTGTTTCTTTGCCAAACCAAATCCATGAGGCAAACAATAAACATATTGCAAAAAACAACCCACATCGTTACAAACAAGAGCAGAATCTTAAGATTGATGACAGTGTGTTGCCTAGAAACAATACTCCGCTGAAAATAATGAGCTCGCCGGTGAAGACGACGGGACTTCTGAAACTGTCGGAGAAATCGTCGGAGATGCTGGAACTGTTGAGATTCATCACTAAACCCGGGGGCTTGTAACTGATAGTGACCCAAACATAACCAAATCATAACAAAAGGGATAACAAGACCCAACTTCAAAAGAAACAAAACAGTCAAAAAAATCCAAAAACTAGTCCTAATAGATGAAACACAACGAGATCTAAGAAGAACTCGGTCTGATAGACATCCTAAAACATGACAGGAAAAAAAAAAGGCATGTAAAGTAAAAAACGAAATCATGTGACCATCAAACCCAAAGAGAACCAGATCTGGTTTGGTTTAATGGAGTAGACGAAAGAAATAAAGATGTTATTGATGTTAGGCTTTGATCATAGATCGGAACAGATGATGACTATGTGCTCACACAAATCAAACTTGCACTATGAAACCACCGATCCAACAAGATTAAACCCCAAAAAACTGTAAGAAAACACCATAAAAAGATATAATCCGAAAGTATAAAAAAAATTCGAAGGAAAGCACTCTAAAAATAAACAAGGTGAAATAGATTTTAGGGTGTTGATTGGTCTTCTCAGATCCACTCCTAAGGAGTCGATCAAAAAAGTTAGATTTTAGGCGTGGAAAGTTTTTGAAACTCTGTATAGAAGGGGTGTTCAAGATGATGAATTGCTAATAAAGTCTGTGTTTTTTTTCTTGTTAGAGTTGATGGCGGCTGTGTAAGTGATAAAGATTTTTTGTGGTAGCTGGTAAGTGTTGTTAAATTATTTTTATCAAAAGCAGATCTAAAGTTTTTGTAGATTTTAGTAATATCAAGACCAGATTTGAGGATAGTTATACCTTTCTCTCTCTGGATTTGGAGTTCTTATCGAGTTCTTAGTTTCCCTATGTATTTTATATTAGTTTTACATTATGCCCCTCTTTTACTAGCTACCAGGTACAACCATTTGGAATATCCAGTGGTTTTGACAATTTTCAACTGTGCAAATAAGCTTCTTGCTAGTATAAAAGCATGAAAGAATCTAACAGAAGCTTCATAAGGTTCCAGTACAACAAACTTAAGATGCTAAAATTAACTTCATTGTCCCTGAAGTTGTAAAGGATTATGCCAAACTGGGATCAATTAGAGATGCATCAGGTTCGGACCCATATTTTTCTAATGAGTTTCCCAGATGTTATATTTGTGCAGATAGATTTGATTGATATGTATTGAAAAATGTTACAGCTTAATCTCAAGTTTCCAGCTTGTAATCTAGAAAAGAAACACATTGATCAGAGCAAAACTGTTCTCCGTGTGCAGGGTGTGGTACGTGCATGATAGTCATTCACTTTGGTATAAAAGAGGTTGGTGACGGAAGGTGTTCGTGAAACGCTCTCATGGATGGCACCTGAACTTCTTGGTGGGAAAAGCAACATGGTACTGAAACAACACAACTGTGCGTATATTTATTGTGCTTCTCTGATTGGTAGGCATAGCTCGTGTACTCTTTATTCGTGGTTTTAGCAGAAAAAGAAACTTCTTGTGCCTGTTTAATAAGTGATTCAACCAAAGTTTTGCCTCAAGATTTGTTATATATTGGTCAGGTCATATATAGATGTTAACTGGTGCTCATGTCGCTCTTTAGGAAGCTTATTAAACATTGAAGGTTACTTTTTCATTTAGTAATTGAGCAATCTTTCTTTCTTTTTTATTACAATTTCCATTCTATCATGGATTTTTTATAGAGTGATTTCTTTTTGTGAAAATGCCTATGGGAAATATAACTCACTGTTGATATTTCACCTGATAGTTCCCTAAGTGCAGGTGACAGTTCACCTGATAACTCCAAAACTTAGCGAAAATGTCCCTCCGTAAGGATTTTTCCTGATATAAGTGTGTCCTTTAATCTATTTTCATTTATGTTCACTTGCATATATGTGACGTTAGCTTATATCTTACTTGTTTTGTGATACAGGAGATAGAGGGTGTTCAAATATGGGGCAGATGATCAAACTAAAGGAATTCAGCTTTTGGAAGTGTATGCTATTGAGATCCAATTGTACACGGGGACCAAAAATAATAAAAAAACTCAAGGTAAATTTGAGCAAATCGGGTGGCATTTTCCTGCATGTGGATGGCAATGGACACTACATTTTCAATTTAGCACCGGAAGATGCTGTAGCTGTCGGTATTGGAGGAAGCTTCTTAGTTCCCCTCTTTTTACACACTGCACTTCAGACAGGTTTGTGTTTTTCGTGCAGTTTATCTATTGAAGTTTTTGTTATATATGGTGTGGTCATATGGACATGACTTGCTAAGATGGTATCTTAAGTGTCTTATTTGATGTGTTTATGAATTGTCCTTACTTTTATTTGTTTTGAAGGTGTGTGAACGGACGAATCGACTATGACCATTCACACATCAACATAAGACACTTTAGATAATGTAATTTATATACAGGAAAGTTGTTTTGAGACTGTAAGATATTGAATTACAGTGTACTTTGTTTTGACAGTTGGCTAAAAGAAGAAGCAGAGGTGATCGTGGCAGAGGTTACTGCTGCTTCTACTATTACAGTTGTGCGAGTTCATGGCAAAGGCGGGGGCTAGGGGAGGTTGTGGCGGAGCCGCACCAAGTACTAGTTCAGGTAAACTGATAGTGGTGATGGGGAAGCTTCACCAAGCACAAGTGCTGGAACTGGAACAACTAGGTGGATCACAAGTGCCAAGGTGATCCAACTACATGTGGTGGAGCACAAGTTCTACGGTGATCCAGTTTCACTTGGAGCAGCTTCTTTATAATCTTTTTCTTATGCTTTTGGAATGAACATCATCCAATTCATTGTGTATGCAACTAATGTTGGGGAAAAATGTTGTAAGACGATTATAAAGATTAGCGTTAAATGCAACAGGGGTTTCGTAATACAAAAATTGAAAAATACAAATATAAAGATTTTGTATTTTATTTTGTATTTTCAGTTTTTATCATCTGTTTTGCAACGTATATAGCAGTTGCTTAAATTATTTTATCCGTTGCTCAAATTAGAAAATAAAACGTTGCGTACCTTTTGAGCAACGTTTATTAACGTTGCTTTAATTAAATTGAGCAGCGGATATTTACATTGCACAAAAATTTGCTACGCCATATTAGCAATGCATATTATCGTTGCTTTAACTCATTGCAACTCCTATATCCGTTTCAAATATGCTGTTTTGGGGTAGTGGCATCATCTTTATTTGTTCGGTGAAGAACATCATATTTAATTCATATGGGAAAAAACATCATTTTATATATATATATTGCTTATTTTGTGAGATTTGTTCTTTGCTATCATATTCTGGCGATTAGAACATATATCTCATATTTTCTCATACGTTAAGCTATTAATTCTTGCAAAAGAGGAGTAAACTATTTTGAGAATGGCAGTATTTATCTCTCCATGATTACACTTTTGTGAATATACTGCTACAGTATTCCGTAAGATGTTCTCTAGGAATCTACTTACTTCCTTGATTGTTGAGTCATATCGCACCAATTGTTCTCTTGTTCCTAACTGGCGTAGATAATAGTTTTTGACGATGATTATTTTTCTCACGAAAATCTTGTATCTTAGAGCCTCTAATATTAACATCGCTATTTTTAATTTCTTTGTTCGTAACTGGAGAGAAGAGAAAAAATATTGGGATACTTATTCACTTTGCTCGTAACTGGTGGGTAAATTTGTATCTACAAGGAAAATCCTTCTCTTGTGATTAGAGTTAAGATCGCTCATGTTGTTCTTTCGGGAATAACATCAAATGGGGGAGAGTTCTTTTGAACTTGTGCTTAATGGTAATATCTTTGTGGGAAGAGTAGCAGTGGAATTGTAGGATATTCTTGTACCTTTATTTCTCCTTGACGCAAACCGAGTTTTCTTGGTGAAATCGTCTAAACTAAATGTTGGTATGTGTTCATCTTGATCCCGATTTTTCACCTTTGCGAATTTTGGTGAAAAATATGGAGAAAATTATTAAGTAGTATCTTACTACAATACATATGGATTTTCGAAGCATCATGTAAGGGGGAAGGATTATTATGTATAGGTTTTACCTATTTTGAAAAAGAAGTAATTATTGACTAAGGAGGAGAACATATCATCGTAGTATTGCTTCAAAGTTGTGGTGCAATTGAAATTTGAGGAAGGTAACAATATTATGTTTCTGTATAACAACCGATGAGTAGAGTGTGATTACCTCATTCTAGTAAAGCTTTTTTTTAGTATTCTCATAAGTCGTTATCGCTACGGATCTTCAACAACAAAGGTGCTAAACGAATACAAAATGTAATACCCGGCATTTTTAGTCAATGTTTCGGGTCGGAATTTTACCCAAGTTAACTTAGGTTGTTGCTTGCTTTGCCTTAGCCTAGGTGGGTTGATTGAACTAGAAAGGCTACAAGTTAGAGTGTAAATATAATAATTAATAATAAATAAAATTAAGGAAAAATGAAAAGATAGATAAAATAGTTAAGAAAAAAATAATAAATATGTTTATGTGTATTTATGTTAGTATTAATATATAGGTTTTCTGTTAATAGAAATAGAAATAATTTTAAAAGTTAGAAAAGAAACGGCTAAGAGAAGAAGAAGGAGATGGAGCTAGATTTCTTTTAGAGAAAAAGAGTACGGAGAATTAAGAGGATCAAAGAAATTAAGGTAGAATGTTGAATCCCCATTCTCTTTGTGTTTTGTTATACTTTATTTTAATTTAGTTTAATCTTATATCATTAGGTTCTGAAATTTATATGTTTAGTTCAGTGAATCTGATTGATGATCGGCCTTTCATATTGATAGGTAACATGATTCATCATATATGGTTAAAATTTGAAGTTAATCCACTATAAATTTACCGTTGAATCTTTGTTTGAATTTGGGTGAAATTTTCTGAATTTTTGGACAGTTTCGTTTTGTCATAGTTTTAGCCATCTTAGGAAACATAGATGATACTAAAACGATTAACTCAAAGAATAAAAGTTGTAGATTTGTGATTTATCTATCAATGTGCTTTGGATTGGGTTAATTTCAGTTTGTTGAGAATTTACCATGAATTATTTTATATAATAACATGTAATCTGTCCAGTTTTTAGGATGCCATTATAAATTTAATTTCTTTTGTTTGAGCCGTTGGTTTTATGTGAATTTTGGATATGCTATTTGATACTGACTCACGCATACTTAAGTAAAATTTTAAGATGATCATACTTTGTTAACGTTGTGAAACATATTATATAATATGACTGCATTTAGTTTGTGTGCTTAAATACTTGAGAGAAATTCATGTTGTTTGTCATATGTTGTAATCCATGGTTGCTTGTGTTATTTGTAAAAATGATTTAAAAATTATAAATGATTTCATGTCTTACCGTTGGATGAAATATGGTTTCATGCTAACGGAGGGTAATGATCCCCAAGACTTAAATGGGTAATGATCCCCATGAAGGAACTTGTGTTTCCTGACCATCGAAGGCGGTTGTTCGTGCCGGATAACGAAAATGAAACGAGTAACGATCCCCGAGAGAAAACGTGTATGATCCCTACAAGGTTTAAAATAGCGAAAGCGTAAATCGACGCGCTCTTACAGTGAAGGGTAAAGCGTCATTAGAGAGGTTACGGCTCAAAACATCTTCAATAAGCACAAAAATACCAGAGAGGCCTCTATATACATGTTGTCAAGGATCATTCAGTTGGTTTACTTGAAATTTTATTAGGTTTTGTCTATACAGGTTGCCGAACGAAAAAGTTGGTGATGTACCTGCGTTTTATATTCAGTTATACAAATTTCTAATCATACGATAAATGACTGCAAATAAGGTTTTCATCATTGTTGACCATGAAAAAACTTGAGTTTTCAACTAAGTAATGTAGTTACCTCATTTTGAGGTCCTGATTCTTACTTCGACTCTTGAGATGAGAAACGATGAAAAGATTTACCCTCAGAAAAATATTCATCTCGGAATCTTGGGTTGTATTAAAATAAATCTTGCACTCGGTCGATATCACTCTCATTCATCTCCTTGAACTGAATATGGTAATCAAACAATTTGAGTGACAATAATTGTTATTCCTCTTCCCAAACAATCTGAGATAGATGCCGAGATAGAATGGGTGAACGCCTAGGGTAACATAGCGTGACACATAGTAACTTGCTAAAGAAAATAAATCGAACACCTGTATTAGTAAAAAAGTTAAAACAATAAATAGAAAATATGCGTATAAGGGACATATTCAAAGATTAGAACGACATCCCTATTCTGGCTCCTAGTATCTGAGCTCAAACCAAGACACTTTAGCGCAAACCACTCGTCTTATTTAGTTGATAGCAAGAGCTCTCCACACGTAACAAGGCTTAGTAATATTTTACCTACTCATAACACAGTCTTACGTGATAGCATAACCACAACTTACACAGCGACGGAATCGAGAATTTATATTTGGGGGGCTAAAAAGATTTTTTTTAGCAGCCGACGAACCATGAAATTTAAAAGAAAATACGATAGTTGGAAGGAAAAGAATAGAGCAACTTTTCCCCAAACGAAATGTAAATCTCTTTGCTGTGGACTTAAAGGGCACGACAATTAGCTCTTAAAGACAAAGATGTTTAGACAACAGATGTTCTCATGTTTAGCAATACAAGTAGTGAGACACTTTATAACTACTGATATATTGCTCAAAAAACATACAATCGAACTTCCACCTTCTAGTTCCTTCAAAGTGCTAGCTCTTCTTAATTCAATGTTATACAAGGTAACTCCTGTAAAAATCTCCAATAACGAACACGTGATGATACATTAAGAAATAACCATAACTATATGTTGATGCAACAAAACACATCATTCTTGATGTGTAATACCCCGATATTCAGCAGTGGTTGGCTGAATGGAATATAAGTAATGATTTGTCATTTCCTAACACCGAGGCCTTTTCAGCACAATTGGCTGCAAAGTTGGCAGAAAACTCTGCAGTTAAGCGTGCTCGGGCGGGAGCAATCCAGGGATGGGTGACCATCTGAGAAGTTTCTGCTGGATTACCGCGGCGATGCCCATTGAAAACCCCACACTGCCGGATAACCGCAGTGGATAAGTGGGAAAAGTATCGGTGGAGGGACGGGTCATTACAAATGGTATCAGAGCCGACGACGGGTCACCTGCCGAGGGTGGGAAGGTACGCTGGACGGGGTTGGTCCAGGTGCTTCTCATGAGGGGCAGGGAACGTCGGAGATCTGGGCTTGAATATATTCCGGAGCCGAGGACGGCTCCAATTTAAGGTGGTGGTATTGTAATTCCCCGATATTCGGCAGTGGTTGGCCGAATGGAATATAAGTAATGATTTGTCCTTTCCTAACACCGAGGCCTTTTCAGCACAATTGACTCCAGAGTTGGAAGAAAACTCTACAGTTAAGCGTGCTTGGGCGGGAGTAATCCAGGGATGGGTGACCATCTGGGAAGTTTCTGCTGGATTACCGCGGCGATGCCCATTGAAAACCCCACACTGCCGGATAACCGCAGTGGATAAGTGGTGACAGTATCGGTGGAGGGACGGGTCATTACATGATGGATACACAGATTGAATGGCGCAAAATTACAACCTAGATGAGATTGAATGAAACAAAATAGGAAAATGCAGAATAAATTATATTGGTACAGAATTTAGTGTTGACGAGTTTCGTTCTCAGATCACTGGTATCAACACCCTATAGCTTTACCATTGTACTAAAGTGGCACCGGCAATATCAAGCACTTAACCTACTAAAATTAATGAAAGTTAAGTGAACCAACTTTTTAAGTAACACGATTTATCAAACACTGAACCTTCCTAATCACAAATAGTATACTTTTTTTTTTTTGATCGGTTCACAAATAGTATACTTACTGACTGAGATTAAGCAGCGTAAGGGATTCTAATTCTTTGACCTTCCAACTTGTGTAGAGGAATATAAATACTGGATATAGTAGAGAATACAAATATAGTAATACTTGACACCTTGGATTAATTCAAAATTCTTACATGGGTTAAATATTTTTATCTTTTAAGAATTACAGTAGCCTAAACAAGTTTTTTCTCATTTTGAGGAGGCTACAGCCCAGGTAAGCTACCCCACTTCCGTCTATGAACGTACCTGACACCCAGTAAGCCATCCCATTTCCGTCCCAGAACTTACGTGACACCGCCAATTGGCAGGGTTGCATTTTTGGTCTGCCATTGGTTTGATTTTGTCTCAAGAAGTAGAAATAAAAACAAAAGGTCAAATGGGGAGTTGCACTGGCGAAGAACCTACTGCAGTCAATGAGAACAGGTCCCGTGAATATCTTTTACCATTTCTGTTAACAGCTCCGGTGTTTGTTTTTCACTTTCTTTTATCATACTCCGGATAATTTCTAGGAGTATCTTTTTCCTATTGACATCCTTATATTCCGGATAATTTATAAAATGGGACAGAGGTGGTCGGTCAATTGAAAGATGTCACACACCTTGATTCTGATGATTTATCTTTTTGGTACAAAATCAAAAAGAGAAATTATTTTAACATACAGCGCTTTTCTTGAAAAACCAAACCAAAGTTCCCCAAACCATCTTCCCTGTAGTTCTCTTTTTTCATTCTTTATACTCCTACTAGTAAGATTAAAGCCATCATCCTACATCCTCCCCGTCATCCCGAAGCCCTAGCCAACTTGAGATAGTCAAGATAAGCCTCTCAATAAAATAACCCGTCAATGGCAAGAATAATTCTTTCTGAGAAATAATTCTTTGTCAGAAATAACACTTTTATTTTTTATCTTTTTATAAATGAGATATTGCATTAAGAAAACTAAGACTCCAAAAGAGTCAAGGTTATAAAAAAAGTAAAGCTATCTGATATGGGATTTAGGGGATTCCCAATATTAGATTTATCTACTAAGAGATGATTAATACTACAAACTGGAGAGAACATTCCCCATTCAACAGGTGAGTTCACATTTCTAATAAACTTAGCTAAGCTATCTGCCACTTGATTTCCTAGTCCAGGAACAAAGACAAAACCCTAAAAATTGGTAATGAGTTGAGTTAATTTGTTTGCTTCCTTCATATAAGCTTTAGCACGCCAAGAGATGTCCACATTGTGTCCATTGATGTAGTTAAAAAGGCTTTCGCAGTCTCCATCGATACTGAAATTTTGAATATGTTTCTCCTTGGCCCAAACTGGTGTCTGTAAGATTCCTATAGCCTTTGCCTCTTGTTGGTCGAGGCCTGCTGCATGTATTGAGATATTTAGTCTCCATAAGGCTTTCCAAAAAGACTCCGGTAATGACAAACTGCCAATATCTAGACCATTTTCATTCAATTTTTCTTACATAGATTTAACAGTGAATTCACCTGATTTGGTTAGAGACCATCTCAGTTTGTCTTTCCTGAGATTTTGGTTACTATCCTTAAATAGGTAAATTTGACTAATTTTGTTAGCTATGTCAATTGGGAAAACAGAGAAAAGTACGGAAGAGTCTAATTCTTTCGGAGATATTTAATCTCTATAAGGCTTTCCAAAAAGACTCTGGTAATGACAAACCGACAATATCCTTAAATAGCACACATCAACACTGCTCTAAGGCTTTTGCCTCTTTTTATGTTAGCAATGTAGGACCAGAGCACCCAACACCAGTTGTTAGCAATGTAGGACCAGAGCACCCAACACCGGTTGGGTCATTGCTACCTTAATCTTGAAAACTTCACGTAAAGTTTCCGATTATCTAAATCGGTTTTTTGAGGTAATGTTTCCGATTACCTAAATAGCCTTTCTTAATACATATTACGAGGTTGGCCTCTTTTTTGAAAAAAAATAAAAAAAATATGCTCTTTTTTGGGAAGAAATAAATAAAAAAAAGAAGAAGTAAAAAACTGCTCAAGGCGCGCAAATCCATTCCCATATGACATAATTTTGAAAACATTCACCTCTCCCTTTTGCTTAATTTAGTTCAGCTGGTTATGGCAGCTGTTGAAGCATACTCACTGAAACAAACGGACACGAAACACCAAATATTTTGAATATTTTTACACCATTACCTTTCTCCACCTCCCAACATATTCTACTTTTGTCAGTTACAAAGACAAAAGAAATCTATAAATTAAAGATTAGAAATGATAATAAACTATCCATCATTTTCAAATTCCAAACCCACAATTTGTTCGTTGATTTACTTAATTGAAACGCTCGGATACGTTTCCTCTTACATTTCAACACATCATTAAAACGACAAAAGAAAAACTACAACACAGTACTAAAAACTGAACAGTCCAGAGAGCAAACAGACCGATTCACGGAACTGACAAGAGACCCTAAACATAATTAAGAAAATAAAATAAAGCTTACTAGTGATAAACTAATAATCACGACTCTTAATGATGAAAGTGATCAATGACAGAAAATGACTTTAAGTTCACGAGGTGCAGAACAGTCATGGCTAAGAGAAGGACTATCATGTGCGTAAGTGAAAGTAGCAGGACAAGCATGCTTGAAAAACAGGCTGAACTCAGTCTCTTTACAAGTCTGTGGGCTGTTGTAATGATTCCTACAACACATCTGATCTGAACCAACAGCTTCACACCCGCTCATACATCCAACAACAGGTCCATGACCAGCTGGACATCTCATCTTCAACTTCTCAGGACACGTGGAAAGAAGATCAGCCTTGCATCCAACAACCGGACAAGTACCTCTGCCTTCATGTGGTGTTACAGTCATTGGCAAGTTGAATCCATCAACAAGACTGACCGAGTATGAAGATAGATCACTGTGACCATGATGTAGTGTGAACTGAGCTAGGGTTGCTGGTGCAGCACCACCTAAACCATCACATTCAAGTTTACCACCACAACCACCGGTGGCACACGAGAACTGACCGGTATGGGTGTAAGTACAACCAGTTCTAGCCCAAATACGACCAGACCAATGTTGTGCTGGTGCTGCAAATGATTTGTGAGATAAGGTATGAAGGGCGAAACCACCTTTTTCAAGAACTGGATGACCAGAGTTGGGTTGAATGGCTGGCCAAATTGTGAAGGGACAATTGTTTACTACTGTTAAGATCATGTTACTTGCTTGGGTTTGGGTGGTGATTAGGTTAAGAGAAAGGAAGAAGGTGATGGATAGGATTAACAGTGATAAAGTGGATGCAGAAGAGGAAGCCATGGTTGTGTATTGTGGGTTTCAGGCGTGAGAGACAACCAAAGGTTTAGAGTGGTACTTATAGGCATATATTGCAAGCTTTTTTGATAAGGTAGCATCTGCTGCAGTATAATTAATATAGGTGGTCAAGTGACTGTTTCTCTTCTGATGTTTTCTTAACCGTTCGATTATTGACTGATAGTATTTCGGGTGAAAGTAACTGCTACTTCTGATGAGTATGACTATGATCGACCTAAATGTGTCAAAGTTGGGCCCACTGATCTAATTACCGCCTTGTGTTTGGAAATGGAACAACCATGGGTGAAAGAACCGAGGAACAGAGTCAGTAGATGGAGGACGAAAGTTCTAGCCAAGTGCGTGGATATGCTTTGTAGATGCAAATGCTGCTTTACGTTGTGATCTGATTTTACTTTACAGAAAAGAAATGTACCCCGTACCAAGGCCTCTTTGTCTTTAGTGGTACAGTGTATACCAAGGCATCTTGTCTTGGTACACTATCCCAACATTTAAATGAGATTTTTGTACCATAAATTTGGTTATTTTGGATTTTTACGATTAGTTATGATACACATAACCATAAAGAAATGTATCCGTATCTTTTCTTTTTTCTTAGCTCTCTACTTCGTTTCTTAATTACATATGATTTCAATTTTATTTATTTTTATGAGCGATATGGCTTGCGTGAATCGATCGGATATTTCAAGTCAGGGCATTAAATCAGAAATACTCTTAAGTCAAGTTTTGACATCTGAAGATGCACAAGCAAAAATGTAGTTGGCAAAAATGTTACTTCAACATTGATTGAGTGTTCTTAGCCTGTTTTGAGCACTTGTTGTTTTCCTTTTTCTTTTCTTTCCCTGTACTTGTTTAGGGTGGTATAAATCTTTTATGCCCTCTATTTTTTTTATCAATATACCTTGGTTAGCTTTATGTGTACTTGCCGATCAAAATAAAATAAAATACTGTGTACTTGGTTAGCTTTATGTGAAACACCTCATCGTTCATGCGCGCCAGTGGCGAAAGCAAAAAAACCAACATCTTTAACAGTTTAACACTTCAGGTGGCACTGCAGTCTGCACTGCGGCACATGGACATGACATCAGGACTTCTATTTTTGTTATATGGTTCAGTTTAGTGATTTCCATTTTTCCGTTACTTGTTTTTCTAGAAACATGCAATTGGGGATATCAAAATTAATTGGGGATAGAGGAAAAAAACAAAAACTGGATCCAAATATCAAATCAGGGTCCCTTATCTAAGTATTTTATATAATACATAATCTACCCCTCACTAATCAGGTTTAGTGCTTAATTATAATTATTAATTCATAAGATTATTTGATAAATGATTAGTGTGTATTTTTATTTTTATTTGGGTGAGTGAGGTGAGAGTAGAAGGAGGGAAAAAATTGAGAGGGAATTTTTTTGTTAAAATGGAGGATGATTGTAAAAGCACTCCCAATGCTCAGGTAAAGGTGGCAATGTGTTGAAAATTTGATTTTTTTTCTTTGAATCAACCATTGTTGCAGCTGAAATAGCTCGGTGCCGGCATGGACGTAGTATGAATACAATGCCGGCAACATCATTCCCGGCATTGTATTCATACTACGTCCATGCCGGCTTACAATATCCCCCATTTTAAAAGGCTACCCGGCATTGTATTCAACCGAAAAAACCATGCCAACATTTGATGGAAATTTTCATAAATGTTTGCCATTATCCGCGGGGGTAGCCCCTCCCGGCTGTGTTCGACCTATTCCGTTTTGAAATTCATAACCTATTCTGTTTTGAATTTTTTTCTCGTTTTGAAAAGTCCACTGCCGGCACAGTCAGTTAATTCTCGAGCATGTCGGTACTACTAACGGCATAGTATGTTGCTTCAATTTCTTTGCCGGCACATGATGTGAAGTATCCATAAAATTGAATTTTTTCGCACTTGACTACCGGCATTGATAGATTTCTATCGAGCATGCCGGCAGTTAGTGAAGGCATGGTCTTCATCAATTCCGGCATAGTCTTCATCACTTTCGGCGATGTAAAAAAAATTAATTACAGAGATGGTCTTCATCACTACCGGCATCGTCTTCATCTATACCGGCATGGTCTTCATCACTTCCGGCATGGTCTTCATCACTTCCGGCATGGTCTTCATCTATACCGGCATGGTCTTCATCACTTTCGGCATGTCTTCATCACTTCCGGCATGGTCTTCATCACTTCCGAATGTAAAAAAAAAAAAAAAATCGTTTTCAAAGTGAGGAGCCGACAGAGAAGAAGAAGAGAATTTGAAAGGGAGTGGGGAATATTTAGGTTTCAAAACCCTAACCCTAAAAGAGATTAATAAGAAGTGAAGATGGAAATGGGGGATATGGTTTTGTTTTTTGATTTTTATTTTAAGGGAAGGGTATTTTAGTATTTTTGCCCCCAAAAACATCCCTTAGCAGACACTATTGGTTGGGGGAAGTAATTTATATCCCCCAATTAGTTTTGATATCCCGAATCGCCCGTTTTTTTCCTAGCAGTATAGGGATTCATTTTTTTCTTTTCTTTTCTTGCTTTTTTTGTTGTTTTTTTTTTCTATCACAGAGTTTATGCATCTGCCGGGTAAACACATTTGCAGTAGCTATCGATAACTTTAGTGGTAAACAAAAGAAAAAAAGGAATAAAAGGGATAGCTTTTTCTTTTTTCTTTTGTTCTTCAACGAAGGAAAATAGAGTACGGAGTTTATAACTTTGTATAATTGTATTTGAAATTTGAATCAAGAAAAAGAGAGATGAGTTTGTACTTTAGAGAGAGAACCAAAAGAGACAAGAGTCACACAAAGTCACAAACACGAGAGCCATAACGGAGGACGAGGATGACAATGGAATGGATGGACAAGGGAAAGAGATAAGAATCGTAAAGGCCGAGGTGTAAGTTGGATTCAGTAAGCACGTGCTGTCTTTCTCTACTGTTGTTTTCTCCACTCTTATTTTCCTTTCTATTTTCTTTTTTACTTTTCACCTATTTAAAGAACACCAAATTGGGAGACACATAAACTAATGGGGATATTTTTACTGTAGCTGCCGGCATGGTTTTTCAATGATGCCGGCATGGTCGATGGATTGCCGGCATTATCGATGGATTGCCGGCATTGAAAAACCATGCCGACAGCTACAGTGAAATATTCCCCAATTAGTTTATGTATCCCCCAATTAACTGTTCTATTTAAACTCTTCCGTGTCCTCGAATCTCGATTGCAAATTGATTTTTTTTTCCCCGGAAAAGAGGACTTAAACCTCATTCTATTAATTCATAAAAAAAATATGACTGTTCTCAGGAATCTGAGTATCATTAGCAGTTACAAAATTAATACAGTTCCTGTTCAGAATAACAATTAGCGCATCTCCTTTCCATATGTGTTTAACAGCATTACGTTTACAAAAAGAGCAAATGTTTGCTGCTTTCTTTATAGTGTACTAGGCCTTGACCCGTGCCGTAATGGCACGGACCTTGAGGTTGGTTAATTTTTAATATCGCACTAATTGTGTCACGGAAACTTATCAACTCCTGTTGTAGCGGTTTTTGTCTTTTAAATATGATATAGCGCTTGACCCATGTCGAAACGGCATGGGGATAATTTTTATCTGGATATTAAATGAGGGAGGATCCCTTCACACTCTTAGATTCACACTATCTCACACTTTGGAAGATATTTTTCTTAATAAAACTTAAATGTGAGAGTATTTGAAGTTAATATTCTGGAAATATGCCGTCTCGCAAAGCTATACAAATCCACAAAAAATGAGCATATTCCAAAATACTAAACCTCACCATCTACTGATCTCAATTTTAACCATTGAAAATTCATTGGTTTTCGACGGTTGATTTTCAAAGTAGTAGATTACGGAGTTATACATTTCATAATTTACTCATTTTTCATGGGGTATAGCTTGGTAAGATCAACATATCCCCAAATATTAGCTTCAAATACGCTATAGTTTGGTTTTGTAGAAAAGATAGTGCCCAAAGTGTAAGATACTGTAAAAATAAAAGTGTGAGAGGATCCTCCTTCATATTAAATTTAATATTTATTAATTATCGATTTTACCCTCCTTATCATTACAAAAGTAAAGGAAAAACCAATAGATATTTCTACTCTGCAGTCCACGATTTGATAATTAGTAATTTCATATGTTTTGATTTTGATTCATGTCGTTTGTCTGCAGTTATTAAACAACGTGACAATTGATTCAAGTTTGTTTTTTTTCTTCAATTGTCATGTGTTTTATCCGAGTTTACGTTAACATTAAAACGGTCAACCACATTTTACACTTTATAATGTTACACGTCTTGTGGCGTCAAGGAATGAACATAGTCTATTATTACTCACCAATACGCGCCACCACCACAAAACCACATGATACCATTTCTTTCACCACAAAACTACCCAGTAAATCTTTAATTTCATTTTATAAATAGTACTTATCACATCTATATTTAATGTTTAGTCCACCAAAGTTTACATGTTTATTTTAAAAATAAAATAAAATAACCCTCTCAGTGTCAATTTATGACTCCGCCACTGCTACCACCACTGCCGCCTACCCCCTGTAGGTTGTTGGGAGTAATTCTAATATTCAATCACAAACACCATGTATGAGGTTTAGATAGAACAAAATTAAGTCGTTAATTAATTTGTCCCATTTTTTTTTCCGTCCTCTTTTGTATTGCAATCAATTTTATTTTAACATTAAAACCCATGATTTATATGATATGGTACCAAAGATAGCATGGGTGCCATTTGGTTGATCCAGCTGTCATGAACAATTTGTCATATAGGATTTGATATCATCCCTGAAATATATGGTACATGCCTTTTTTAATCTTGCTAAAACATCCGACCGCATATTTCACAATACAATGTTATCCGACTATCCGTGTTGTAATGACACAGTACTAATATTGTCCACCACCACTCACCAGCACCCACCGTCACTACTTTTTCCAACACCACCACCAGGGGAAGAGCCAGCATTTTGAGGAAGGAGGACAAAAAAAATTCTTGTAATTGGATACGGGTGCAAAATACACTTAATAGCCCATTTTATGATAAAAAAAGAAGATAAAAAACAATTAAAATTGGACTTGGCTATGCCCCTGACCACCACTAATGTTTCCGCTTCCAACACTTTTTAAGAACGCCACTGCTTCCACCACCTATTACCGTCACCAGTGTCTATTGATATCATTTTTATTTTTACCAAAATTATTTTAATGGAAATACATACTTATTAAATTAATTAAGGGAACATATATAGTGAAAAAAATATTAATAGATTATTTATTATGAGCAATTAGTGAAAATCTAATTAATAGAACACTTTATAATGAAAAAGATTAATAAATCATTTATTATGAGCAATTAGTGAAACAATAATTAACAGATCATTTATTATGGCACGGGTGTTATATAAATTACGTATAATTATATTAGATTATTTAGTGCAAATTGTTTCTAACCAAATTCTTCTGGACTTTTGAACAAAAGCCCGAAAAACAGGCATTCTATATACATATATTGTAAATGCAAGTGGATAGTCAAATTATATGTGTAATCCGAGTAATTTTAGTAGTTTCTCGCTAAGTGTATCTATCAAGATGAATCCAAAATGCTACTTCCACTAAAGTCTAAAGAAGAGAAATAAAAAATTGGTATTTCAGAAAATCTCATCTTTCTGGACCAAAAATTTGTGAATAGATTAAAACCTCGGCGACCTATGATAGCCAAATTTTCAAAATCTGGCTAATAAAAAAATACGTACACCCAAATTCAACCATGACATTATTGTAATTAAGTAGGCTATCGTTGAAAATGTATACTTCAGTTAAATATACAATAAATGAAATTCTAGAAAATGATAGAAACCCCAAAAATTCATACATGAAGCGATGTCAAAAGAAATGGTTTTCTCAAATATTATTACCCAGGAGTAATTTGATTGGTCAGAGATGAACGTTTTGGTGGAAGAAGATTGGGAGAACATGGAAAGAAGATTAACCAGAAGTATATTTTTGGATTTAAGTCTTTTTCTTTCTTTCTTTCTGCAATCTATCTCCCCTTCCTAATTTTATTTCTTATTTTTGTTTGCTCCAAAGCGAGGAATTAAATTTTCAAAATCCACTCATCATAACAGATGTGAGTGAGAGAATGCATTGTTCTTTTTATGGGAAGACAGGTTTGTTATTTTCAGTTGATCAAATTTCTTTATTTTGATTTTAACTTTTGAGATGGGATGAAGAGAATATGTAATGAATTTCTCTCAATTGAAGTGTGTATTTGTAGGATCGACCGCAGTCGTGATTTATCAAATTAAACCAGGACCGGTCTTTATCTTTCCTAACTTAGCAAATCTTTGTTTTATAATACAGTGCAAACAAATAGACAGAAACGTATACCTAGTTAGGGTACAACCCTTACCGTAACGATAAATCTCGACAATAAGTAATTTTTTGTATATGGATTTTGACTTGTGCCATTTGCCTTTAGTAATTATAGGACGTGGCAGTCTGTTTTTTTTTTTAATCTTTCATGTACTTTAACCGAGACTATTTTATAATTAAGGACGATCAACCACATCTTTTAGTTTATAAAGTTACCCATTTTGTGGCGACACAAAATTAACATAGTATATTACTATTCACCAGCCGCCGCCGCCACCACCACAAAACCATATGATACTATTTCTTTCTCCACCATAACCGCCGCCCACCTCCCGTTAGCGGTTGTTCGTACTTCTAGTTTTGAATTACAAACACCATGTAAAAAGTTTTAACTAAACAAACCTAGGTCGTTAATTAATTTATTTCATTATATTTTTTTTATTGTTATATTATCTTTTGTATTGCGATCAATTTTCTTTTAACATTTAGAACCATGATGTATACAATTGGGTACTAAACGTAGCAGGGGTACCATTTAGGTGATCCGGCAGTTATGATTATTTTTTCCTAAATAGCATGATATCATCCTCAAAATATGGTATCTGTTTATATCAATCTTGTTAAAAACAACCAACTACATCTTTTACAATACAATGTTACCCGTGTTCTAAATATACAAAACTAACATTGTCCATGACTATTCACCAACACACACCACCATAAACCACACATCGCCACTATTTCTTCCACCACCACCACTCACTAACACCCACCACCGCTTATATCAGCCATTACTTCTTACACTACCGCCACTAATTTCTATTAATATAATTTTTATTAAAATTAAAATTATTTATTAATTGGAATACATATTTATTAGATTAATTAAGAGAACATTTAAAATGAAAATTTAATGAATTATTTATTATGATCAATTAATGAGACACTAATTAACAAAACATTCATAATGTTTTTAAGTTGAACAAATTACGGCCATTGATTTATCTCCTCCCTAGACAAATCTGGACCTCTCTTTATCTTGCCTAACTTGTCCAAAATGAGCTTTATATTCTTGATCTAGATGTTAACTTAAAAGCATTGACCTTAAAATTAATAGCATTACTTGTTTGATTTCCAAAATCATTACTAATCTTATATCTATATTCTCTAGCTTCAGCGTATCTTCCCATAAGTAGCTTCAAAGTTGGTGTAGAATCGCTTTGAAATATGATTTGATATCCACTCCATTCAGTTGCCATTGAAAGGAAGCTTCTGCTCCATTCTCCTCTAGTTTTTCCCTTGTTGTGCAATCTGCATAGGATCCCCTAGCTTCAATAGTTGTACCTGCATAGTCATTTAGTGTTAGTCCAATCCCTGACGAAGTCAAAGAGTTGTTCATAGATAAAGCTATATTCAATCTTAGTGTCATGAATGTCAGATATTGTTCTGGTTCTCTGTCAATGATTTGAAGAGTTTCATCATGCATGGGATTGTAATATAGCTTTTGCATTATGTTATAATTTGGCCCTTTAACTTCCATTTGACTATTGATAAACCTTACAATCTGTTTAGCTGTGTTTGCACTGTTTTGAGCAGTTTTTTGGAAAGTAATCTCACATCTGGCTTTCCAAATGTGCTATGTTATCATTGCACAGAACTCTGGCCAGCCCAAAACACATCTTCCTATGTTTGCATCTTTGAACCAATCCTTTAGCCAATCGTGGTAACTATTGCTATTGTTTCTAATGTAATTCATATCATAATTTAGATGACGCCAAACCTGAATTGCGGTATAACAATAAAAAAAGAGGTGAGTTAGGGATTCCTCACCAGAATTGCAAAGACTGCATTTAGTGTCAATGTCTGGGAGGATTGCAGCCATTCTCATACCTGTTGGGAGGATAGAATGGGCTGTTTTCCATATGAAAAGTTTTATTGTTGGTGTTTTTTTGAGAAGCCAAATTTTCCCCCAATCTGCTGTAACGATTTCATCTGTACTATTTATTGATTCATAAAGGGAATGCACTGCAAAATTACCTTTACTGATTAAGTTCCAGATTGCTATATCATCCTGATTAGGAATATTTATGTCTACTATTTTTTGAACCATTGGTTGGTCGAAACAAGCATTCAGTTTGTCAAGATCCCAATTTCTGTTTTCTGTAAATAAGTGACTCACCTTGCTTAGATTTTCTGTGCCTGTTACTGGTTTAGGGATAGGTACAGTGGCACTGGGATCCAGTTCTCATCCCAGATATGTATCTGTTCACCATTCCCAACCTTCCATGTACAGTTTTGTCTTATATGTTGAATGCCATCATGAATACCTTTCCAGACCCAACTATCCCTAGTGCCTGGTTTAGGTTTGATGTGTAATATATCATTTTTAGGGTAATACTTAGCTTTCAGAAGTTGCGCACAAATAATCTGTTTTTTCCTTCAATCTCCATCCCATCTTGGCTATCATAGCCACATTAAAATTTTCTATGTTTTATATTCCTAACCCTCCCTCTTCAAGAGATTTACACACCGACTTCCAAGCTTTTAAACACACTCCTTTTTTACCTTTTACATTCTTTCCATTTTCATCTTTTCCCCACCAAAAGTTTCTCTGAAGTCATGTTAGAGTTTTACATATCTTTTTGGGTATTTTAAAACAGTTCAATTGGTAAACTGCGAGAGAAGAATTCACATTCTTTATCATAACTGTTCTACCAGCACTATTAAGATTTATCACATTCCAGTTTTGAATCCTGCTATTCATTTTTTGTATCAGTGGTTCAAAACTTTGTATTTTATATTTATTAGTAAAGAGGGGAGAACCTAAATATCTATCATTCAGCGGAATCGAGTTAACACCCAGAATTTGTTTTACTTCACTAATGTATGATGGATCAGTTTTGGGGCTAAACAAAACCCCAGATTTACTAAAGTTTATCAGTTGACCTGATCATTCTCCAAAGTTTTTGAACATTTCAACCAGATTACGGCTAGTGTTAGTGTTTTCTTTATAGAAAATAAGGCAGTCATCTGCGAAAAGTAGATGACTCACAGACGGTGCATATCTTGAGATTTTAATTCATCAAAGTCCTTTGTTTTCAGCATTCATAATTGTTCTAGATAATGATTCCATACAACAGAGGAATAAGTAGGGAGATAATGGATCTCCCTGCCTTAATCCTCTAGAGGGTTTAAAAAACTCAGTAGGAGCTCCATTTAAAAGCACAGAAAGAGTAGTAGTTGATATACATTGAAATACCAGATTACACCAGTTTTCGGAAAAACCTAGTTGTCGCATGATAGCAATTAAAAACTTCCATTCGACCCTGTCGAATGCCTTTGACATGTCAATTTTTAGACCCATCAATCCTTTTTCACTTTTGGTGTTTCGCATTTTATGTATTATTTCATGTGCTATTACTATGTTGTCTGAAATCTGTCTTCCCGAAATGAAGGCAGATTGATAGGGACTGATTATTCTATCAAGCATTCCTTTCATTCTGTTTGCCATGAGTTTCGAGATTATTTTATAAGAGGTATTATTAAGGGAAATTGGACGAAATTCAGCTACAGTAGTTGGGTTTAGAGTTTTAGGTATTAACGAAATAAATGAAGTATTCAGTTCTTTGGCCATATTACCACTTCTAAAAAAAAAAATTGGATCATCAAAACAAGATCATTTTCTATTATCTCCCAGTTTTGTTGGTAAAAGTTAGATGGGAATCCGTCTGGACCTGGACTTTTATCCGGGTCCATAGAAAACAACACTTTTTTTATTTCAGCATGAGTTGGTATAGAGCACAGAAAAGTGTTATCTTCATCATTTATACATTCAGGTATAAGTTCAATCATTTGTCTATCTATATTAGGATTTACAGTTGTTGCAATGTTTCCGAAGTGAATAGTTATACAACAAGCAATTTCATGACGAGTATTCAGCCAAGTTCCGTCACTATCCATAAGGGTTTCTATCCTGTTTCTTCTATATCTTTTCTTAGCTTTACTATGAAAATATCTCGTGTTTCTGTCTCCAAAGGCAAGATTTTGATCCCTACTTTTGTCCTTCCAAAACTTTTCCTTAATTGCATACCATTTGGTTAGTTGAGCATTTAGGTAGGCAAGATCATTAGATTTATTAATATAGTACTGACGGCTATTAGTCTGTTCCAGTTACTTCTTGATGAATTCAATATTAGTTCGGATATTTCCAAAGACTGTTTTATTCCATAGTCTGAGGGTGGTTTTGACATTTGAAAGTAAAAGATGGAGATCCCCGGATCTGATTATTCCAGCAGTTCTGAATTAGGCCAGCGCATTGTTCATGTTTCATCCATTCTCCGAAGTACTTGAAAGGAGTAGCTTTATCATTCCAAGTATTCTGAGTATTGAGACTAATTGGGACATGGTCAGAAGACAATGGACGCAAATGTCTTAGATTAGAAATTGGAAATTCTATGTTCCATTTATCATTTACTAGAGCACGATCTAGTCCCTGTTCAGTAAATTCTATCCCCGATCTTCTATTATTCCAAGTAAAAGTGTATCCAATAAATCCTAGGTCCATTAAACCACAGTTCTTGATAAGATTTTTAAAAACAGTTGCTTCACTACGATTAAACGGGTGTCTACTCTTTTTTTCCTCTTCATGAAGGACAACATTGCAGTCCCCTATTACCATCCAAGGGATGTTAACAGAGCTGGCCATATTTTTTATTATATCCCATGAAGCAAGTTTTAGGTTTGTTACAGAGTTACCGTAGAAGCAGGTAAGCAGCCAGAAATTGTTAGTGTTTCTGATTTGAATAATTACATTTATGTGATTATGTTTGTAATCTAAATTTTTTATTGTCATGTTATCTTTCCAAATAAGGCAAAGCCCTCCAGCTGATCCTCTAGGTGGAACAAACGAGTAGTTATAGACATTAACTTTCTTCATTATATTATGCATCTCCTTATTTTGTTGTTTGGTTTCAGAAAGGAATAAAATGTCAGGGTTATTCTTATCTAGTAGATCTTTAAGACTATTTGTAGTTTCAACATTTCCTAGACCCTGGCAATTCCAGGCTATAATATTAACAAACTGCCAAAAGTATGATATTATTGGGTACTCAAACACAATTATGTTGTAAGAAGTACACAAGGATATCTTTACTTGAGCATTAAGTATAACAAGTTGAATCATGCTTTTCCTAGATATGTTAGGTCCTTCTTTGCATAAGGGATGACTAAGAATTGCTATTGTATAAGTTTTTCTATGGCGCACAACATGTTATCTTTACCACATACAATATGAATTTCCATTTCACAGAACATGATATAATTTGAATGAGGCAAGGATTTATGTGTAATGGTTTCTTCTACCCTAGTTTCATGGGGAGTATTATTGTTCTCAAGCACTACATCGTTTTAATTGATGAGTTTTAAGCTTACCTCTTTGGCTGTGTTTACCTCCTCATCTTTTGCTATCTGCCTGAGCAACCTGACTATGTTTTCCTTTTGAAGGCCCTCTTGAATCTCCATCGTCTTAGATATCAGATTTTGAGTTTTCCCAAAAGGATTTGGTACTCTTGTTTTTGTTTCCTCTAGTTGATTATTTTGCTCAAAATTTGCAGCCCAATTGACTTTATAGGATTTGTTGTTTTCCCCAATTGTCTTTGTTTCCATCTCTCCTGATACCAGTACCCCTTCTTTCGCTTCTACTGGTTCCTCCTTTGTCTTGTTGAGATCTGAAATTTCTTTCCCTTTCAGCTTCATGTTCATGAAATATTTCCACTTCGTTTTGATTTCCTCATTTATTTCCCTATCTCTTGCTCTAACTTGCTTCCTTTTCCAGCTTACCGATATTAATTTTTCCTTCTTAATTGTTTTCACAGGATCATACAACCTAGTGAATATTTGATTTGGTTTGAAAGTTGGGAAGATGGGATTATGACTGAAAGGGTGTTGTCTTTGATTAAAGAAGAACGGTAAGACATCTACCAGAAAAAATTGTGAATCAAATTGATTTTGAATTCTCTTTTTGTTCTTCTTCTTTTCTGTTTTAGTTCCTCGATTAGGGATTTGATATTGTTTAGTTTGGGGACTTTTTTCTAACCCAGATATGAGTGGGTATTTCCACTAGTGGTAAAAATCCAATCTGTATGTTTGTTTTAGCGACACGTATATCATTTCCTTCCATTTATTAAGGGATTTTTAGTAGTAGCTAAGAGGAAACATTGTCCCTCTAAGGGGTATACACCTTCAGATGGAAACGCACCTGAGGGTAAAACAGTAAATTCAAGTTAAAAATTGGATCTACAATCGAAAGAAATAGAAAGAAGAAGAAAATTGCAGAGACAGATTAATTGAAAAGATCAGACTTCAACCGGGACACTGCAAAAAAGATGGATTAGTGCAATTGAAGATTGGAGTTAGTTTAACTACGAGTATCTAAATAAAAGTGCAGAAGGGGTCGAGCTTAATTAGAGAAACAACTAAAACGAATTGACGGAGAATAAAACAATCAGGATGAAGGGAGGGAGGAAGAGAAAAAAGCAGGTGGTGTTGTTATTGTTGAGTGTAGTGATGAGTAGCTTGTGGCTACGAAAGCTTCCTGAAACTTAATTCTTTGTGACTATAGTAGCTGGAGTCTGATGTATCTAATTACAATGGTGACTTAGTGGCTTAGGATCTTTGTATCTTAGTGTCTTGGTAACAATGGTGACTTAGTGGCTTAGGATCTTTGGATCTTTGTATCTTGGTGTCTTCGTAAAAATTGGTACTTAGTGAGTTAGCATCTTGAGAACTTAGAATCCGTTGTCTCACTTGTGTCTTGGTAATAATAGTATTTTAGTAGCTTTGAGACCTTAAACTTTGAGAGCTTAATCTTTGAATTTTAATTTCATTCCATTGGAAAACTGATTTTTAGCTCGACTTCCGATTTGTTCCGATTAAAAAGTCACCGAGAAAAGGTATAACGGGAAAATAACGGTTATATTTGGCTAAACATTTGCTTTTCCGAGCTTAAAGAAACCTGAGAGCGAAATAGGGAGAGAGGAGAGAGGGCACAACGATCCTGGCTAGGTTCATTGATGATGACACCATACTATGTTTCCGATTGCAAATTCAGCGAAGTAACCCAATCACGTGCTTTTCCAAGGTGCAACAAAAATGATATCACTTGCATGGGGTACAAGATTCCGTTCAAGGATTGCTTTCTCCTTGATCTAATGAGTAAACTATTGATACACAAATCTTATCATCTTCTGCAAAGCTGAAATAAAAACTTGTCATGAATTAGTGACCTTATTTAAGGACTTTGGAACTAACTCATGACAATTAATAAACTTAAGTAAATCAGGTGTATTTTCGGCCCAAAAATTGATCCAGGTAAAATCAATAGAGTGAAACAAATTTTAGGGGTAAATTCAATTCCTCTAAATGACTGATACATAGGGTCACCCCTCTTTACCAATAGATCAAAAAGTAAAAAGCTTTGAACCTCTTATAAAAAACATGACTGAAAGATTAAAAGGTTGGAATAGAAACAATGTTAATAGTGCAGGTCGAACAGTAATGTTTAAAAATGTAACATCCTCTCTTGCAGTATATCATATGAATTGCTTTAGAATACCAAAGAAAATTTGTAAAAATTTAACGAAGCTGCAAAGAGACTATTGGTGGGGTAAAGATGAAAATGGAAAGAATGTAAATGGTAATAAGGGATTATACTTAAAAGCTTGGGGTTCGGTCTGTAAGTCTTTGGAAGAAGGAGGATTAGGTATCCAAAACGTTGAAAACTTTAATCTTGCAATGATTGAAAAGATGGGATGGAGATTGAAAGAAAAACCAGATTATCTGGGGGCTAAAATTCTAAAAGAAAAATATTATCCAAACTGTGATATATTGCATATCAAACCAAAAACAAATGATATGGATATCTGGGTATGGAAAGGAATTCATAGTGGAGTTGAACAAATTAAGAAAAATTATAGATGGGAATTGGGAAATGGGAAGTTAATAGATATCTAGGAGACGGCATAATACAATGGACAGAGTATTGTAGTATTATTATATGGCATATTTGGAAAGCTAGATGTGAAGCCACATTTCAAAAAAGGAAACAGAATAGTGTTAACATAGTAAAAACAATAGTAAAATTTATCAATAGTATCATGAATGTTAATAATCCGGATTACAACATGATGCAAACACTATGACCCTATGCAATACAAAGCACTTTAGATTTTGGAAACGGAACCTGATAAGAAAACAACATATATGAGCCTGAAAATATCAATTGCCTTAACTATGCATATGCCTATAAGTACTTCAGGAATTGGTTTAACTTTGATAGATTATGCAGGGAAAATCATTGAGGCAAGAGGATCCCATGTTGACTGCACAACAAGAGAGCAATTAGAAGAGAAATGAGCAGAAGCTGCATTCCGATGGGCAACTGAATGGAGCGGATTCAACATCATCTTTCAAAGTGATTCTAAAACCACTCTAAAGATGCTATTGGGAAGATATGCCGAGCATGGGAGCATCGTTATCATATTAGTGAAGATTTTGAAGCTAGGATAAACACCTGTATAAATTTCAAAGTTACTGCTTTTATATTAATTTCCAGATTCAGTATAACTAATGCCGCAAATATAGCAACCTATTGTTACCGTAATGCAGTCCAAAATAGTTGGACACATGATGTATTAAGAGCTATTTTGCATAACTTATATATTGTAAACTGTATTAACCTTGTAACCGTAAATGATTCTCAAAGTTCTGGGAATTATATATATCTATCTAATGAATGAGGATATATCCTCTTTTTCGAAGATAAAAAAACAAAACTTTAGTTGGGTCGACAATCCTTTACCCAGTCGTTTAATTAAGTGTATTAGCAAAAATAGTCACGCTTTCATAATTTAGCTCGCAAAAAAAGTCACACAATTACAAACTCTTTGCAAAATGACCACTTGTCCATTGACTTGAGAGTTATTTTTTTTCTTTTGAAGCATGCATTAAAAGAAGAAAACTGCACTAAATTGTTATAACATTTGAGAGTTATGTCACTATTCAAAGCTAATTTTAACAATGTAACGACCTGATTGTCCCTAAATAATTGGGCTCAAGATCATTAGATGGCATTCACCCTATAAGGTCACCGGTTCCCTTATAATGTTTAGCGAATTCTACCCCGGTTCAGGATCATTACATGACATTTATCCAAAGGATTCATAGGTTCCCTCAGAGGTTTAGCGAAGCTCCCAACGCCAACACTTCAGCACCACCACCTCAACCATTTAAGTTAAATGAGGAAGGATATTCTAGAAAAAAGTAGCATTGTTTTTTCTCAAAAGTGTTAAATCAGAAGGAAAATAATCATTTTGTAAACACTAATTAAAGGTATGACCATTTTGTAAAACCAATTAGGACAGTGCGACCATTTTGTAAAACGACCCTTTGATTAATGAGGATGATCGAGGGACAATCTTGAGATGATATGATTAAACAAGCATAAACAACTTGGATTTATTGGTAAATACGTGGACTATTAGGCAACCATATTACTTATTCGCTCAAAAAACTTAATGACGTTTTTATCTTCTTCCTTCCTCCCGTTCTACCACGTCATGTACATTACCCTATTTTATCTACCCTTAGATGCAATTACATGCTTACAAGAAAAAAAATGGAAGGGATCATAATGATTTCAATTCCATGCTAATAGTAAAAGAGGATTTTTGTTTAGTATGATTTTTTACGGGATTTGATAGTAGCAAAAAATTGCAGTCAAGAAAATAGGTGATTTTTGTTTTTTGAAATTAGTATTTACAAGAACAAATTTTTATTTCTCAGCATATATATCAAGTTTGAAAGAAGGACTGAGTTGAGGAGAGAGACTGTCTGCAAATCGGCGATCTCAACTCGGTCGAAATTTCATCAGTTTTTCATCGTTTGACTTCAATTCTAGAGTGCAATCATTGAGAAATTAAGTATTCCTAGCAATGATTCATATCAATTAAGATGGATCATGGTAAGAACATGAATTTGGAAGGTAAAAGTGATGATTCTGAGGTACATCCATTGGTGGTGGATTTATCTAAAACTTATGAAGCTCAAATTTCAATCAACTACAAGGTATGATTCGTGGAAGTTTTCTTTGATTGGTCGACTTGACTTATTACATACTAAATTTGTAGATGCTTCTAATCTCCTGATGAAATAATGGAAATTATCTGGTAAATGTCAACTAATAATACCATTAGGAAAAGACTTTTTTACAATCAAATTAGAGAATGAAGTGGATAAGAACTACATCAAATCTGTCAAGTGGGAAGTTGTGAATCAATACTTAAGTGTTAGAAATTGGATACCTAATTTTAGACCTGAAAATCAAAGAACATTTAAAGCTATGATATGGGTTCATTATCCGGGATTGAGTTTAGAATATTGGGATGAAGAGACTTTATTCAAACTTAGCTGAGCTCTGGGTAATCCTGTCAAGGTTGATGATGCTACACTAAGTTATCAGAGTGGTTATTATGCAAGAGTTTTGGTGGAAATTGATTTAGCAAAAACAATTCCGAACAAATTATGGATTATTATAAAGTATGTCTGCTTCTCTCAAGGAGTTATTCTTACCAACTTACCTAAATTTTGTTGGAAGTGTAAAATTATTGGTCATCAGCACTCTGAATGTAGAGCTAAAACTCAAACAGCAGCACCTGTTGAGCCAGTTAAAGGTCAAACAGCAGCACCTATTGAGGCAGTTAAAGATCAAACAATAACACCTATTGAAACAGTTGATATTTCTTCTGCAGGGAAGCAACCGGAAATTCTCTAACCTACTAAGTTGGTTGTAAAACCTTTTGATATTTGTCAAACTCCTCAAAAAGAGCAAGCAGAAGTTACAGTTCTGCAATCAACTAGTACCATCTCCATCTCAAAAGGAAAGTTTAGGCCATTACAAGATGATACAGAAGTTGAAGAAGAAGAGTTTATTCCCTCAAAAATACTTCAAGTAGTAGAAGAAAATGCAATTGATAAAAGTGTGGTTAAATATATCAATGGTATCAGTGGTACTGTGTCAGCTGAAAAAATTCCAACCACTTCATGGTCAAGAGTAGTTCAAAGACCTTCAAATCCAAAATCTCCTACATCAACTAGTAATGTTGAAGCTCCAAAAGAGGTAACTACAAAAGTCCCGATCAAGTATAATTTTAGAAGGAATCCAGGAAAGGGAGGCACTATAGGCCTCCAACCCAAGAAATGAAAGTTATTTTTTGGAACTTAAGAGGCCTTAGAATACCAAGGTCTAAAAATAAATTATGGTCTCTAGTTAATCAATTTAGTCCATCAATAGTTTGGATAGCTGAACCTAAAGTTTTTTGTGAAGCTTCTTTCTGCAATAAGTTGAATCTACCTGGTATGCAAAGTATGGTGATTCACAATTCTATTTCAAATAAAAAAGGGAATATCTAGTTATTTTGGAATAAAAGTTTACCAACTCCTACAGTTGTTTCAATGTCTAGTCAAATGATCACACTTGATATTGGTGGTTCTCTAATCTCTGGTGTGCATGCCCATGTTGGTATGACTCAAACAAGATTTCTATGGTCTGAAATGAAACTTATTAGTGACTTGAAAAACCCATGGTTAATGATAGGTGATTTTAATGCTCTGACTTCATCAGAAGAAAAAATAGGTGGTAAAATCCCAAATAGAAGATCAATGGCAGACTTCAATGAATGTTTTAATCATTGTGAATTGTTGCAAGCTCCAAAAAATAGTACTCAATTCTCTTGGTCCAACTGTCAGCATGGAAGTAAAAGGATTTTATGTAATCTTGATAGGGTTGTATTTAATCAATTATGGATTCAAAAATTTCCTGATTGGAGTTATAAAGTTGGATTGAGAGTTGCTTCAGATCATGCTCCTCTTATGGGTGGAAGTATTAATATTCCAAAACCAGTAAATACTCCATTCAAGTTTCAAAATATGTGGTTATCTCATCAAGATTCCTAAAGGAAGTAGAAAAAAGCTGGTCTGAATACATAAATGGTGATCCTGCTTTTGTCTTTCAAAGTAAATTATAGATTTTAAAAAAGATTCTTCAAGTTTGGAATTGGAGGGTTTTTGGTAATGTTCATGTGCAACTAAAGAATGCTGAGTTAAAAGTTCAAGAAGCAATGGTTAATTCAAACAATAATCCTTTTGATTTTGAAGTTCTGGATAAATTAGTTGAAGCTCAGAATGAATATAATTCAAGAGAAGTGCAACTTAATACACTATTGAAGCAGAAATCCAGAATTAGATGGGTTAAAGAAGGAGCAGCCAACACCAACTTTTTCCATACTAATCTCAAGATAAGGCAAGCCAGGAACTGTATAAGTGAACTTGCTGATGAACATGGTGATGTCATATCTGATCAGAAGAAAATAGCTGAAGTTTTGGTTCAACACTTCCAGAAGAAATTTGAAGTTCAACAAAATGAGAATTTTAATTCATTACTTGATGTTATTCCAACTGTTATATCTCTTGATAATCAAAGCATGTTAGACAAACTTCCAGATGAACAAGAAATCAAAGATACTCTTTTTAATATGGATCCTGACAGTTCTCCAGGACCTGATGGATTTACTGGTTGTTTTTGTAGGGCCTGCTGGCATATTATTCATCTTGATGTAGTCAGAGCAATTCAGTTTTGCTGGGGTAGAAAATTCATACCAAAAGGTCTCAATTCTAACTTCTTAGTTTTACTTCCTAAGGTAGAATGTGCCAAATCTCAAAACCAATTTAGACCTATTGGTTTGAGCAATGTCAGTTTCAAAATCTTTACCAAAATTATCACCACAAGAATGAGTTCCTTAATGTCAAAATTAATTTCTCCTCAACAAGTAGCTTATATCAAGGGCATATGTATTCAAGAGCAAATTATGTTGGCTTCTGAAATGGTTAATGAGATGCAAAAGAAAAGAAGAGGTGGAAATGTGGGACTTAAGCTAGATATTTCTCAGGCATATGATTCAGTCAGCTTGGATTTCTTGATGAAATTTCTAAGCAAATATGGATTTTCTAACTCTTAGTGTGAGTGGTTACTTACTATTCTTAAGTCAGCTAATTTTTTGTTATGATTAATGGAGGACCTCAAGGTATCTTTTCAGCGGGGAGGAGATTAAGACAAGGGGATCCCTTGTCCCCAATATTATTTGTACTTATGGAAGATGTGCTAAGCAGAAACTTAACTCAAATGGTGCAAAATGGAGATATTGCTCCTATGGTCATTAGGAAGGGCATTCATCCTACTCACCTGTTTTTTGCAGATGATGTATTTATCTTCTGCAATGGAGGTTAAAAAAAGTCTTCGCAATCTTATAAAGTTATTAAATGAATATCAAAAAGCTTCATGGCAAATTGTTAACACATCAAAAATCAAGCTCTTCATTGAAGGTACTTCATCAGCTAGGAAAATTAAAATTCAGTAAATGTTGCAAATGGAGCTATGTAGGTTCCCAGATAAATATCTTGGGGTTATCCTTCATCCTGGCAGAGTTCAAACTTCTACTGTATGGCCAATGGTAGAGATGAAGTAAAAGAAGCTTGCAGCTTGGAAGGGAAAACTTTTATCATTTCAAGAAAGGTTAGTGCTTGTTAAATCAGTATTATACAATATTCCCATCTATAATATGGGCATTTACAAGTGGCCATCTTCTGTAATAAAGATTTGTGAAAGAATAATAAAGAATTTCCTTTGGGCTGGTGATGGAGAAACAGGAAAATACATTACTTTATCTTGGGAAACTGTGTGCACTCCCTATAGTAAAGGAGGCTTGGGCATTCAAAGATTAGAAATTATAAACATAACACTTCTCATGAAGATGATGTGGAAAATTCTCAATTCCAATGAAGAGTGGGCTCTTTTCATCAAAGCCAAATTCAAAGATAGAAATGATCAATGGAGTACTAACTGGCAAATGTCTTCAATCTGGACAGGGCTAAAATGGGCTTGGGATTCCTTAAAAGAAAATATAAGGTGGTGTGTTGGAAATGGTCAAAAAAATTCATTATGGTTTGATCACTAGATTGGTGATGCTACTCTCATTGAAACAATTAGTTTTACATCATTTGTGAAAGATAACATACTTCTTAAGGTTGCAGATATATTGCAAGGGAATGAATGGGTAATCCCTAATGACATCAGACAACATCTCTTATCCCTTTGTCTGCCAGATGTGGGAGGTGGTAATGATGAATTGGTCTGGATTGGTGATCTCAAAGGTAATTTCACTACTGCTTCAGCAATAGAAATAATTAGAATTAAAAAGCCAAAACTGCAATGGCCTAAGAAAATCTTGAATTCCTTTCTACATCCAAGTACTGCCAGTAATGTATGGAAGTTGATACAAGGGGTATATGTGGATGACTTAATAATGGTGCATAAGGGTTATGACATAGCTTTTAGGTGTTGTGTCTGTGAACAAGCTCAGGACAGTATGAATCATCTTTTATGGAGTTGCAGTTTTAGTTCTGAAATATGGAGGTTGATATGCTCCATTTTTGAGTTTGTCTGTCCAAATTCTTTTGAAGATGTTTGGAAGTATGCTGAAAGCAAGATTCCACTGATCAAGGAAGTATGGATAACAGCCATCTGTTCAATCTTGAAGAGCTATGGTTTCAGAAGAATAGAAAATTCTTTGATGAAGTTAAGCCAAATACACAACACTTTAAAGGTAAAATAATGAAGATGGTGTATGAAGGAGGTTTAAGAATCAAAGAAAACAAATGTGACCAGAATTATGATCATAATATAATTTCCTTCTTCAATTTGGGGCCATAAAGCATTAAATTTCAAGGGATCAAACTATGTCATTGGCTTCCTCCAGATATTGGTGCAACATTATTCAGCTGTGATGGAGTCTCCTTTGGAAATCCTGGTCTTACAAGATTTGGTGTTGTTGTCAGAAATCACATGTGTCAGGTAATTTGTACTCTTACTGGTGGTTTAGGGATTACCACAAACTATATTGCAGAAATCTTTGTTATTATCTGTGCTGTTGAATTAGCTGTGGAGTGGAATCTTGAACACATCATTATCAACTCTGACTCACAGACAGTAATTTCTGAGTTTGCTACTGGTAACATTCCTTGGTTTATCAAAATGAGATGGAGAAAAGTAGCTGGAAAACTGTAGTCTATATGGTTATGTCACTGTTACAGTGAAACAAATTTCTCTGCATATGCTGTTGCAAAAAAAGGAACTCAACTTGGTGCAGGTGAAAGACAAATTTATATGGGAAGACCTCCTCTTCTTATGAGAATTGAAATGCCAGGGACTGATTACTACAGATCCAGCAGAACAAAAAAGATATCTCTTACAAAATCTCTGAATTAGATATTAGTTGGACTTAGTTGGTGTTATTGGGCCTGTTATGATCTTTAGCTCCTTGTTATTGAGTTTGTCCTTTTAGCTCTTATGTATTTGAGTTTTTCTTTCTTCATTTGAGGTTGTAATACTTTAATTCATTTTAATAAAATTCGTGTGATTAAGAAATAAAAAAAAATATATCAAGTTTGAAAATCAGTTTTAGGGATTTCACAAGTTCAATTGAATTTTCAACTATTTTTCTACATATTCGATTTCGTCAGTCCATTGAGAAAACGGATTTCGTCAGTCCATTGAGGAAACGAAGTTACTAAGCTTTAATTTGCCATTCTTTTTTCAATTGCTGCTGAGAAAAACACATCGAGAATTATAAATGAAAAAGCGGGGGTACAACAACCACACCCAATAATTCGTTTGACAATCTGAATAAACAAACTCCAATATACTTTCAAGAGAATCAACTAGACAGTCAGACTCAATCTAGAGAAAAGTATATCAAAGAGTTTTATATCTATATTTCTCAATTCAATCTGCAATCAACAAATAGGAATTTGCGATCCCGATTGAATATAAGAGAAATAAATTGAACGGTACCAAAGACCAATGTTAAAAGATCAATCAATTTCAATCAAAAACTAAAGGTTGGATTTCCCAATTGACCGATTAAACGCAAAACCTGTGATATTTCAATTATATAACAAAATTTAATGCGGAAAAGAAACAACACAGATACCAGAAGTTTTGTTAACGAGGAAACCGCAAATGCAGAAAACCCCCGGGACCTAGTCCAGTTTTGAAAACCACATTGTATTAAGCCGCTATAGACACTAGCCTACTACCAATGAACTTCGGACTGGACTGTGGTTGAACCCTAGTCAATCTCACAGTGATTCAAGGTACAGTTGCGCTCCTTACGTCTTTGATCCCAACAGGATACTACGCACTTGATTCCCTTAGCTGATCTCACCCACAACTAAGAGTTGCTACGACCCAAAGTCGAAGACTTGATAAACAAATCTGTCTCACACAGAAAAGTCTATTGGAATAGATAAATCTGTCTCCCACAGAAATAGCTACGAGTTTTGTTCCGTCTTTTGATAAATCAAGGTGCATAGGGACCAATTGATAAAATTGACTTATATTCCCGAAGAACAACCTAGTATTATCAATCACCTCACAATAATCTTAATCGTATGGTAGCGAAACAAGATATTGTGGAATCACAAACGATGAGACGAAGATGATTGTGACTACTTTTATCTTTCCTATCGGAGATCACTCTCGAGCAAATCTTAGAGAAGATAGTACTCAATCACGATAGAACAAGGCAAGATCAGAACACGCAACTACAGAGAAAATAGGTTGGTCTGGCTTTACAATCCTAATGAAGTCATTAAGTCGTTAACCTACAGGATTTCGTGAAAAACCTAAAGTTAAAGGATAATCGACTCTAGTCGCAAATAGTAACGCACATGAGATGTGGGGATTAGATTTCCCAGTTGCTAGAGTTCTCCTTTATATAGTTTTCAAATCAGAGTTTGCAATCTAAGTTACCTTGGTAACAAAATATTCAATATTCACCGTTAGATGAAAACCTGATTCAACTCAAGCTAATATCTTTCAACCGTTAGATCGAACTTAGCTTATTATACACAAATGAAATGTACCCTCATTTAGGTTTATGTAACCGTACCTAAACGTATACACCATGTTGGTTCAACAATAGTTAACCAAAGTTAGCTATATGAATACCTTCATATCAACCTTATTCATCTTAACCACAACTAGTTCAAATGACTCAAATGAAACTAGTTATTAGAGTTGTTCAATTGCTATATTCTCATAGAAGTATACAAGAACACAATTGAAGCAAAATCGGTTTGATTCACTCGAATCAATTCATGAACAATATAGCCACGGTTTGCAAAGATTGCATTCCTTATTATACAAATGTATTAGTTCATGAGTGAGCCGATTTTTAGAACATGATTCACTTAGGTATGCAAATGGGTACGCATACCTTAGTGACCGGACTGGGTTTGGGTTCGCCAGTATGCGAACGGGTATGCATACCTTAACACTTCTAAACTTCAGCAGAAATTTCCGGACCTATAACTTACTCAAGTACACGTACCGATATGTGTACTTAGGTACCCGGACTTTCACTAACCAACAGGTACGCATACGGGTATGCATACTATGGTTCCCGGACATGGATTACATATATGTAAGTACGCAT
>JAJJMB010012240.1:3234293-3305762 GCA_023531105.1 Papaver atlanticum
CTTTTGACTTTCGTCAAGAATATAAGATGAACTTGGTTGAAGCGAAATCTTACCAACACATATTTCGAAAAATATGTAAGCGAGTTAAATTCAGCTCGAAATCTCAAATATGTATCATCGAAAACTATCGTAATACGACTTTTGTCTCAATATAGGAGATATAGTAGAAATAGACTTTCCAACTGATAGATAAGTTTCAGTCTCCACATACCTTTTGTTGATGAAGTTCCACAAGCTCTCCTTGTCTTCAATGATCAACGTCGTGAAGTTTAAAGCTCAACTACACAATCTATCCTAGTCCGAGACATTACTTTAAGTAGACTAGAAATCAAGACTTATAGTTTTGATCACTAACATTGACAAACAAGCTTGAGATAGCAACATTACGAGTTCGGCCGAGCAGCGCTCTAATAATAAATTCATACGAAATGTTGAACGTTCTTGAAACCAAAACCCCAGATAATAACAAAAATTGATACAAGATTATAGACCTAGGTAGAAAAGGGATTATAATTACAGGAATCAAAAGTTTACAATAACTATATTTATAGTTATTACCTCAAGAACACTTTCGAGCTGACTTCAATTATACATATTTGATATTTCGAGTTGAGTTTAACTCGCTTACACATTTCACGAAATATGTGTTTGTAAGCTTTCGCTTTAACCAAGTTCATCTTATATTCTTGACGAAAGTCAAAAGATGATCATGTGAAAATCGCCTGGTAACATCTTACATGACTTGTGTGAGACAGTCATTTGATGTAGACTCGGAATGTTTCGTATTGATCATTCGATCACTTGAAAATTGCTTTAAAGCTAATAGTTTTTGCTATTGTCGTCTTCCGAGAATGTTTCAATGGTTGAAATGCGAGTTTAGAACAATTGGATTTAAGCACAGTATGCGTACTTGCATATGTGTAATCCAAGTCCGGGAACCATGGTATGCATACCCGTATGTGTACTGTTTGGTTTAGTCAAGGTCTAGGAACCAAGTACACATATCGGTATGCGTACTGGCGCGAGGTTCAAGTTCCCGGACTTTAACTGAGTTTGTGGTATGCAAACCAGTTTGCGTACTGGCGAACCCAAACTTAGTTCGGCCATTTAGGTATGCGTACCCGTTTGCATACTTGAGTGGGTTATGTTCTAAAATCGGTTTGTTCTTGAACTAATACATTTATATATTAAGGAATGCAATCTTTTACAAACCGTGGCTATAATGTTCATGACTTGATTCGAGTGAATCAAAATCGATTTTGCTTCAATTGTGTCTTGTATACTTCTACGAGAATATAAACAATTGAACAACTCTAGAACTAGTTTCATTTGAGTCATTTGAACTAGTTATGGTTAAGATGAATAAGGTTGATATGAAAGTGATCATTTGGCTAACTTCCGTTAACTATTGTTGAGCCAACAAAGGTGCACACGCTTAGGTCAGTTACTCATATATAAATGAAGTCACTTTTCATTTGTGTGTAACAAGCTAAGTTCGATCTAACGGTTGAAAGATATTAGCTTGAATCTAATCAGGTTTTCATCTAACGGTAAATATTGAATGCTTTGTTACCAAGGTAACTTAGTTTGCAAACCCTGATTTGAAGTTTATATAAAGGAGAACTCTAGCAACTGGAAACCTAATCCCCACACCTCATGTGTGATACTAGTTGCGACTAGAGTCGATTCTCCTTTAACCTTAGGTTTTTCACGAAACCCTATAGGTTGACGACTTGAAGACTTCATTGAGATTGTGAAGCCAGACCCAACTATTTTCTCTGTAGTTGCGTGTTATGATCTTACTGTTTTCTATCGTGATTGAGTACAATCTTCTCTAAGATTCCCTCGAGATTTATTCTCCGATAGGAAAGATAAAAAGTAGTCCCAAACATATTCGTCTCATCGTTTGTGATTCAACAATATCTTGTTTCGCTACCATACGATTAAGATTATTGTGAGGTGATTGATATTTCTAGGCTATTCTTAGGGAATATAAGTCCGGTATATCAATTGGTTCATGTTCATCTTGATTTATCAAAAGACAAAACAAAACTCATAGGTTTATCTGTGGGAGACCGATTTATCTATACAATAGACTTTTCTTTATGAGACAGATTTGTTTATCAAGTCTTCGAATTTGGGTCGTAACAACTCTTGGTTGTGGGTGAGATCAACTAAGGGAATCAAGTGCGTAGAGTCCTGTTGGGATTTAGAGACGTAAGGAGCGCAATTGTACCTTGATCAGTGTGAGATTGGTTAGGGCTCAACTACATTCCAGTCCGAAGTTAACTTGGAGTAGACTAGTGTCTGTAGCGGCTTCATACAGTGTGGTGTTCAAATCTGGACTAGGTCCCGGATTTTTTTTGCATTTGCGGTTTCCTCGTTAACAAAATTTCTGGTGTCTGTGTTATTTCTTTTCCGCATTATATTTGTTTATATAATTGAAATATCACAGGTTGTGCGTAAGTTCAATCAATCGTGAATCCAACCTTTGGTTTTTGATTAAATTGATTGACACTTGGATATTGGTTTTTGATACCGTCCAAGTTATTTCTTATATTCAATCGGGCTCGCAAATTCCTATTTGTTTGATTGCGGATTGAATTAAGAAATTGAGATATAACTCTTGGATACACTTTTCTTAAGATTGAGTCTGAATGTCTAGTTGATTCTCTTAAAAATATATTGGAGTTTGTCCATACAGATTGCTAAGTGAAATATTGGGTGTGGTTGTTGGACCCCCGCTTTTTCAATTGGTATCAAAGCGGGCAAACACGTTTAAGACCTTATAAGTCTGTGTTTCTATGGATAGTAAAGTCTCAATAAACGCTTCACCAGGATTTAACTATGATCTTAGAGAAAGTTCCGGGGAGCTGGTTATTCTCCAGAAGAAGTTGGATGAGCAAATTCGGATCAATTCTGATCTTATTGCAGAAATTGCAAAATATAAGGATTTGAAGTCTGTCAAAGTTTCATCAATGGATTTGAATAACTCCTCTAATTCCTCTCTGAATAATTCGCAAGTCAGGGGATAAGCGAGGTTTAGGCTTTGTAAAACCTGATAGGACTCAGAACCCCTCAGATGAGTTTAAAGATGTTGGTCCATGTATGTTATGTGATTCTCACAATCATTTTCAACATACATGTACATCCTTTAGGAAATGTTTAAAGGTTGAAAGTAATCTTCATAAGAAAGATGAACAACTGTTTACTTCTCTAAAAAGATGTACAAATCTAACAAGAAATCCCAAATGGGATAGTAGTGTGAGTATGGGAGCTTTTGCTCTAAAATCAACATTTCCCTTTCAATGGTTTCTTGACAGTGGATGTAGCCGACATATGACTAGAGACCTTTCGTGGTTTGTGAATTCAAGCGACTTTGAAGGAGGTCCTGTAACATTCGGAGATGGGAGTTATTGCTACATAAGCAAGAAGGGGACGATCAAACTTCCCGGTGTTCCTGAAATCCATGATGTAGTATACGTTAAAGGTATGACTGCATATCTTCTTTCTATTAGTCAAATTTGTGACAAAGGCCATAAAGTTGTCTTAAATGCGAATGGATGTGACATTGTAGACAAAACTTGAAAAGTAATTTTTCAGGGTACTCTTGGTAAAAATAACTATTATCTTCTTGATACTCAGTTTAGTAATTGTTGCAATTTGACTAAGGTGGAATCTACACATCTTTGGCATGAGCGTTTTGGTCACATCAATTATCGCCTTCTAACTAAGATCATTAACAAAGAACTTGTTAGAGGCGTTCCCAAAATCAATGCAAGGGTTGATGGTGTCTGTGGTGCCTGTCAAAAGGGTAAACAAACGAAAGTTCCACATAAATCATCTCGAGACATTCTCACTAAAGCTCCACTTGATTTAATTCATATGGATATCCTCGGACCTATTCAACAACCTACAGTTGTTGGGAAGAAATATGCTTTAGTTATGGTAGATGATTACACCAGATTCACTTGGGTAACATTTTTAGCTCATAATAATGAAACCCTTGGTGAATTCAAGATTATTGTTAATAGAATCCAGAATGAACAAGGTCGCAAGCTAAAGAAAATTAAAAGTGACCATGGATCTGAATTAAAGGACACTAAGGTGTTTGAATTTTGTGACAAACTGGGGATTATTCAACAATACTCACCTCCTATTACTCCTCAAGCTAATGGAGTTGCAGAATGGAAGACTATGAACTTACAGGAAACGGCCAGGGTAATGCTCCACAATAAAAAACTACCATTAAGGTTTTGGGGAGAAGCTGTATTCACAGCATGTTATTTGATCAACCGTGTTTACCTACGGTCTAAAACCTTAAACACTCCTTATAAGTTGTGGTACGGTAGGAATCCCGACTTACATTATCACAGAGTGTTTGGAAGTAAGTGCTACATTCTGAAAGATCGAGAACAAAAAGGGAAATTTGATTCCAAAAGCGATGAAGGCATCTTTCTTGGCTATGCATCTGATAGTTGTGGTTTTTGAGCATTTAATCTCAGAACCCAAGTTATGATGGAATCTGCAAATGTCATCATTGATGATCTGAGAAATTTTCATCATGATAGTCCTCCTGCTGAATTGCCTCTAACTGAGATAATTGATAAAGTCAAGGAAATCCCAGAATCAGTTGAAGTTGTTCATACAGTCGTTGATCATGATATTTCCAGTGACAAGGAGAAGAGCACTAGTCAGGCTATTCCTGATGAACAAGAACGTGTTCCTCCAATACACCTATGGGTTCAAAGGAATCATGATACTAACAGTATTATTGGAGGAAAAGATTCTACAGCTAAGACAAGAGGGCAACTTCAAAATATTTGCAATTTTGGTTGTTATCTTTCACAGGTAGAACCTATAAATATTGATGAAGCTCTTAGCGATCCTTTTTAGGTGAATGCAATACATGAAGAGTTAAATAAATTTCAAAGACAAGATGTATAGGAGATCGTACCTTGTCCCTCCAATATCAATATTGTTGTACCAAATGGATATTCAAGAACAAGTCTGATGAATTTGGAACCATTGTCAAAAACAAAGCCAGACTTGTTGCTCAAGGATATTCACAGATTGAAGGTATCGACTTTGACGAAACCTTTGCTCCTATGGCACGCCTTGAGTCCATTCGATTACTATTAGCTCATGCTTGTTTTCTTAAGGTTAAGCTGTTTCAAATGGACATAAAATCCGCATTCCTAAACGGAAATTTAAAGGAAGAGGTCTATGTTGCTCAACCAAAGGGATTTTAAATTCCTGACTTCCCAGATCATCTCCTTAAACTCAAAAGGTATTATATGGGTTGAAATAAGCACCTCGTGCCTGGTTCGAAAAACTAACTACTTCCATACTCGGGAAAGGTTTTTCGAGAGGTGGAGCTGATAAAACCTTGTTTACCAAGTGGAGTGGGAAATATGTTGTCATTGCTCAAGTTTATGTAGATGATATCATCTATGGATTGACTTCTGAGAAACTTGCAAAATATTTTCAAGTCTCTCTTGGAAATGAGTTTGAAATGAGCAATGTTGGTGAACTAAAATTCTTTTTAGGATTACAGATTCAACAACATAAGGATGGAATCTACTTATCTCAAGAAAAATATGCTAAGGATCTTGTGACAAGGTTCGGTCTGGATAAGTCAACTCCAAAACTTACACCTATGCCCACTACTGGTAAACTGCATCGAGATGAGAAAGGAGTAAATGTGGATCAAAAGCTTTATAGATCTATCATTAGAAGCCTCTTATATCTTACAGCTACTAGACCTGATATTGCTTTTAGTGTTGGTTGTTGTGGTAGATTTCAGGCTAATACAAAGGAATCTCATCTTGTATCTGCGAAGAAGATCATGCATTATATCCAATATACTAGCGGGTATGGTCTATCCTATACTTTTGATACTAACACTGATCTTACTGCCTATTAAGATGCAGATTGGGCAGGATGTGTAGAAGACAGAAAGAGTACTTCGGGGGGATTATACTATGTTGGGTTGAATCTTGTGGCATGGCATAGCAAGAAACAAAACTCACAATCCCTGTCTACATGCGAAGCATAATACATTCCTGAAGGTTCATGTTGTACTCAACTTCTATGGATGAAACAAATGCTTGTTGATTATGGAATTGACACTGGTGTAATGAAGATCTTAACTCAAGTGCGATTCACATCACTAAGAATCCTGTTAATCACTCAAGAACTAAGCACATTGACATAAGGTATAATTTATTAGAGATCTCTATGAAAATGTTACCATCAATATGGAATTTGTGCCTTCCGAACAACAATTGGCTGATATTCTCACCAAACCTTTAGATACTGCTACGTTTCAACACTTACAACAGTCTATTGGTGTTGTTTTGGTTCATTAGTTTTCTAGCCGTTTGCCGCTGGACTCACTGTTAGCTATCAAAGTATTCTTTCAAATCCTTCTTTTCTTGTGAAAGTAAGGTCGCTCTTGTTATTCTTTCGGGAATGACATTTTATGGGTGAGAGTTCTTAATTGAACTTGTGCTTAATTGCCAAATCTTTGTGGGGAGTGCGGCTGCGGAATATAATAGGGGTTATCTTGTATCTTTATGAACTCCTTGATGAATGCATTTAGTTTCAGCTATATGATTGCATCCAAACAAAGTTGATATGTTCTCTTTTTGTCATGAAGTATCTCTATGAAAATTTCATTAGGATCCCACTAGTTTTCGTACCTTTGCCAATTTTTATTGACAAAAAGGGGGAGAATTAATGTGTAGTTCACACTACAAATACATATGGTTTACGGATCATTATGTAAGGGGGAGTGGTTTTCATGTGAGATGAAGTATTGACTAAGGGGGAGTGATACATATCACCATAGTATTATTGTCAAAATTGTGATACAATTGAACTTTGATTATGTGTAATAATACTATGACACTATATAACAATACGAAAACATCTCGTTTTTGTACATTGTTATAGCTACGGATCTTCAAAAACTATGATGCTGAGTTGAACACCTTTAGAATCATGGAGTACTTGGAAGTGACGAAGATTTCGAGTAATGTTGAAGAACCAAGGAAATCAAGCATTTGGATTGAGAGCTACAAAGTTTATTTATTTTGTATTTCATATGTATTGATATTTTTGTCGCTAAAATTGACAAAAGGGGAGATTGTTAGAGCACTGCTCAGTCGAACTCGCAAGCGTTGCTATCTCAAGCTTGTTTGTCATTGTTAGTGATCAAAACTATAGGTCTTGATTTCTAGTCTACTTATAGCTAAGTCTCGGATTAGGATAGAAAGTGTAGTTGAGCATTAGACTTCACGGCGTTCATCAATTGAAGACGAAGAACTACTAAGGCGAGCTTGTGGAACTCCATCAACAAAAGGTAAGTGGAGACTTGAACTCATCTACCACTCAAAACTCTATATACTCTATCTCATATATAAGAAAAAAGTCGTGTAGCTATATCGACTTCAATTATACACATTTGATATTTCGAGATGAGTTTAACTCACTTACATATTTCTCGAAATATGTGTTGGTAAGCTTTCGCTTAAACCAAGTTCATCTTATATTCTTGACGAAAGTCAAAAGATGATCATGTGAAAATCGCCTGGTAACATCTTACATGACTTGTGTGAGACAGTTATTTGATGTAGACTCGGAATGTTTCGTATTGATCATTCGATCACTTGAAATTTGCTTTCAAGCTAATAGTTTGTGTGAGACAGCTATTGTCGTCTTCCTAGAATGTTTCAATGGTTGATATGCGAGTTTAGAACAATTGGATATAAGCACGGTATGCGTACTTGCATATGTGTAATCCAAGTTCGGGAACCATGGTATGCATACCCGTATGCGTACTGTTTGGTTTAGTCAAGGTCCAGGAACCAAGTACGCACATCGGTATGCGTACTGGCGTGAGGTTCAAGTTCCGGGACTTTAACTTAGTTTGTGGTATGCATACCATTTCGCATACTGACGAACCCAAACTTAGTTCAGCCATTTAGGTATGCGTACCCGTTTGCATACTTGAGTGGGTTATGTTCTAAAATCGGTTTGTTCATGAACTAATACATTTATATATTAAGGAATGCAATCTTTTGCAAACCATGGTTATAATGTTCATGACTTGATTCGAGTGAATCAAAATCGATTTTGCTTCAATTGTGTCTTGTATACTTCTATGATAATATAAACAATTGAACAACTCTAGAACTAGTTTCATTTGAGTCATTTGAACTAGTTATGGTTAAGATGAATAAGGTTGATATGAAAGTGATCATATGGCTAACTTCGGTTAACTATTGTTGAGCCAACAAAGGTGTACACATTTAGGTACGGTTACTTATATCTAAATGAAGTCACTTTTCATTTGTGTGTAACAAGCTAAGTTCTATCTAACGGTTGATAGTATTAGCTTTAATCTAATCAGGTTTTCATCTAACGATGAATATTGAATGCTTTGTTACCAAGGTAACTTAGATTGCAAACCCTGATTTTAAGGCTATATAAAGGAGAACTCTAGAACCTGGGAAACCTAATCTCCACACCTCCTGTGTGATACTAGTTGCGACTAGAGTCGATTCTCCTTTAACCTTAGGTTTTTCACGAAACCCTATAGGTTAACGACTAGAAGACTTCATTGGGATTGTGAAACCAGACCCAACTATTTTCTATGTAGTTGTTTGTTCTGATCTTGCTGTTTTCTATCATGATTGAGTACTATCTTCTCTAAGATTTGCTCGAGATTTATTCTCCGATAGGTAAGATAAAAAGTAGTCACAAACATCTTCGTCTCATCGTTTGTGATTCCACAATATCTTGTTTCGCTACCATACGATTAAGATTATTGTGAGGTGATTGATATTTCTAGGCTGTTCTTCGGGAATATAAGTCTAGTTTATCAATTGGTTCTTGTGCACCTTGATTTATCAAAAGACGGAACAAAACTCGTAGGTATTTCTTTGGGAGACAGATTTATCTATTCCAATAGACTTTTCTGTGTGAGACAGATTTGTTTATCAAGTCTTCAACTTTGGGTCGTAGCAACTCTTAGTGTTGGGTGAGATCAGCTAATGGAATCAAGTGCGTTGAGTCCTTCTGGGATTCAGAGATGTAAGGATTGCAACTGTACCTTGATCAGTGTTAGATTTGTTAGGGCTCAACTACATTCCAGTCCGAAGTTAACTTAAAGTAGGCTAGTTTCTGTAGCGGCTTAATACAGTGTGGTGTTCATATCTAGACTAGGTCCCGGGGTTTTTCTGCATTTGCGGTTTCCTCGTTAACAAAATTTATGGTGTCTGTGTTATTTCTTTTCAGCATTATTTTTGTTTATATAATTGAAATTTCACAGGTTGTGCGTAAGTTCAGTCAATCGTGAATCCAACCTTTGGTTGTTGATTAAATTGTTTGATACTTTGATATTGGTTTTTGATACCGTCCAAGTTATTTCTTATATTCAATCGGGCTCGCAAATTCCTATTTGTTTGATTGCGGATTGAATTAAAAAATTGAGATATAACTCTTGGATATACTTTTCTTAAGGTTGAGTCTGACTGTCTTGTTGATTCTCTTAAAAGTATATTGGAGTTTGTCCATACAGATCGCTAAGTAAATATTGGGTGTGGTTGTTAGACCCCCGCCTTTTCAGTTAGGGTATGTTGGGGTGAGTCGAGTTCAGAGAGGTTCTTAATCTGGAGGAACGTATAGTATATGAAGAGCTGGATCATGAATAGAAAGTGTCTCAAGATGCAGAGGCCAAAGTGGAGCAGCTGAACATGAAGCAAGAGATTTTCTCTATGGGCCTTTACTGGATGATTTTCTTCAGGGTTGATATTTTCCCTATCTGGACCTTTCTTGTATGCATCTGGTAAAGGAAGAGGACCCTCATGAGTTCGAACTTGACGCAACCTCTAGATTGCTCCATCGGGTATGCGAGTAGGTGAAAACCCTAAGTATAATTCGTAATAGGAAGTCATTCCTTGAGTGATTTTGTAGGTTGTAGAAACTTCGTTTGACGTTCGATTTCAGTGGTTGATCCCAACTATCGAACAGAAAAGATATGCCTTTCATCTATTGGAGAAAAATTAGGATCTGGAGATTGTTTTTCAGGTGATAAGTCCATGTGAATATGAACTTGGAAATATATGGTTTTTCAGCAGATATATATTCCAGTGTTTTGATCATATTTCTTAGATTATATTTTTCGGAACGTCTGGCTCTCTTTACATGCATTAGTAGGGATATAACATAGATTTTTCGTCGGGGGCATCGTCAAATTCTCTACTAATTTTTCCATATCGTTGAGTTAGATGGACGAAGTGTGAGCCACGTCTGAATAGAGTAAAAACTATAGAATTTTCTTCAACTCGATTGCAAACCCTAATTTGTCTCGTGTGTGGATCCAGAGCAGAGGGAGGATTGAAACGCTTATTTTCTTTGGTACATGCATCCGTTTGTGAAAACCTCTTTAGAAGGGGTTTGAAAATCCCAGCTTGCTTGATCATGGCAGAATACCAATTTGGTGCGCTCTTTATTGATTACGACGGAACCTGATTTTGAATCTTCTCATCTTCGTCTTGCGGAAGTATTATGGCCTCTCTATCGTGGGATTGATTTCCAGTCCCCATAGGATAGCATCTTGTAAGTCTTAATACGGTCACAAGGGTTGAAGCACGTTGTCATAGGAGAAGGCTATTGTGCCCGAGGCTCGTCCATGAGAGCTGAGGCTTGGTCTAGAGATCTGATTCTACCTCATGTAGCTTTAGTGAGAAGTATCTGACTTGGGACGTTCCAAATTCTACCAATTTGTTACGTGTTCCGGAATTTTCATGTCGACGGCGTTAGAGTTTTCCACATAGGAGTTTGATGTTTGGGCAGTCTCATGTTAGTCATACAGATGTATGATGCACTGTTCTTCATCAGTCCCCGGTTTGTTGTATGAATAGGGTTTTTTTTACCGAATGGAGATGCTTGATCATCCGGGAAAGACCTCTGTATTTCTCGAGAATGAATTTTTAGACAAAGTCATTGTTCTATCTCTGCCATGTATCTTGACAAAGTCTCATGTAAACATTCATTGAAAATTCTCAGCTGAGATCTATTCTTATGGGAGATGATAAACCTAACTTGAGAGTAGCAGACCCTTCTGGTACTGGGAAGATGTATCTTGTCCTTCATTCATCACGTCTGACTCTGACACACGGGGCAGCTTGTTAAGCCGGTTTTTCGATAAAAGAGGCTTTGAATGAGGGAAATGCTAGTAGGCGTCTGGATGAGTAGCGTGTGGCCTGAAGCAATGATCTCGGATACTTCCCTTGTTTACTTCAGTAATAGTAGTTGGTTGCGGCTATATGCCGAGTAATGAAGATTTATCTTAATTTTTGTCCTCACGAGTATCGCTTCGGATTTATTTTCCCTTGATAGATTCGGCTGCAAAGATATTATCCTTCTCCATCTTGGGTGAACTGAGGTTCCATCGGAAAATGAAATGTGATAGTTTTTGATAAAGCTGATTTGGAGGCTTATCAAGGCTTGGACGTAACTCTTAGGTCTAGTTCCTCTTCTTTCTGACAGAACGGGTGTTAAGGTAGCATATCGACTAGCAGCTTTGCATCTTAGGATAAGGCTGAGTTTCGATTGAGCCTTGTCTTGGGATCTAGTTTCGCTTCATACTTTGTCGCGTTCTTTTTATGATCCTCTGAAGTAGGAAGGGCGACAAGATGTATCTTTGTTGGCAATTTATGATCTTATGTGGCTCTGCAACGCTTTTGACTAGGTCACGAATTTTTGGAGGCTTTCCAAGTTATTGCTAAGTTTATCATGTAGACGACGATATGATAAATCCGACGGAAAAAGAACTAGGTCAATCGGATACAGAATGAAAGAGTTATAAGTGAAATAGTAAAGTGAAGTGAACTTACCTAGTGTCCTGTGACCAGGTTGAGGGCTCTTGACCTAAACGAATTTTGGAGCAAATATTCGTCAGAAACTCCAAGTTTAGAGCGTCATCTGGTCCTTGAGAGTGATAAGGTCGACTGGATGGTTGCTCTTTGCTCTGTCGTGTTCATAACGAGCTTCATCTTCTCCTGTGAGGTCGATTGCAGACAGACTGAATCTCGTTCATGCTATTCTCGTCAGTTTTAGTACTCATTTTTTAGGAAACATGTATTGATCTGATTTATTAGATCTATCCATACTGGTAACTCTAAAGGCGTTTTTCAGATAAGTCTAGATGTCGATATGAGATTTTGCAAGATTCTGTTGAGTCCCCAGGATCTCGACTTGGTCCTTACCTAACGTTTTCAAGGATTAACAGTATATTTTCATGAAAATAGGTTGCTAGAGCATTTTATTATGCAAGATGAGATTCATGCGATCTAGAACGTCATTAACCTATTCAATAAGGTCGAAAATTAGTCTGAGAGGGAAAAGTACTGGTAGGGATAACTTTCTCGACTAAATCTGGGTTTACAGAGATTGAATCAATAGAACATTTCTATGTTTATATTGGTGGAATCGGCTTCCTTCCTAATAGTGACCATGATTGAGATCTGTAACTGAGTGAACAACCTCCCACGGTGGTCGCCAAAATGTAGTTACCTAAAATCTGAGAAAGGTTAGAAGTGGGATTCTAGAGTTTCTGAAAGTGAGTTATGGGAGGTTGAACACGAACAATCTTCGCCTAAACCACGCACAGTGGCCGTTCAAAGGCTGCTTAAGTCAAAGGGAAGAGGCTTAGGGACGATCTTAGGGAAGACAGCAGATAAAGAGAGAGATAAGAGAATTCTTGGGTTTGAATAAGAATTGCTCTGAGTTGTTGAGAGAAAAGTTCTATCTTATCTTGGAGAAATAAATGACCTATTTATAATTGTATTCTCTAATCTCAGGTCGGTGAAGATAGGGATTGCTTGTCGTACCGTGCGGAGCACTTCTCCCGTCTCTTCAGGAATGATAAAAATAAACTAGGTTGAGTTTATCTCATTATTCCACCGCCTTTACTCTCTTCTGCGGTGAGAAATATGTCAGGTATTTCTCACACGTTTCGTAGACCGCCAGACCAAAACCCTAATTGATATCCCCCTATTTGTGTGAAACCGAGTCAGCCTTTGTGATGATGTGTTGACAGAGAAAAATATTCTCTTTAGCCGAGTTGACCAAGATAGAGAGATATTCTCTCATTTGTGAGAATGACTAGGATGAGTCACATGAAAAGTCATGGAATGCCTCTGGAATTGTGTGCAGTGTGTGAGAGTAGCTGAGGTTGAGCTCCCTCTCTCTATGGCCGGTCACATATGTCATGTGGAGACCGTATTATTGCATTTTGGTCCCTTTGTTGAGCATGCGGAGCTCATTAGAGCTTATCCACGTTTTTGAATAGACATGTATAATTCAGTCTCAATTTACTAGACGTGAGTGTGTTTGAGAGGCTGAGAAATAGGCTTGAGCCCTAGGTAAGGCGTGTGCCTATTATGGGGAATATTCGGCCCTGTCTGAGATTTGCCGAGAGATGTGAATCTCTCCGGGTTTTCGCAAAAAGATGTGAATCTCTCCGAGATTTTGCGGAGAGATGCGAATCTCTCCCGGATTTTAAAGAGATATTGACGGATCCAAATCTCTCTGTGGTCAGTCGGGACTCGTCCTGAAGAGAGAGAAAGCGATTTTTACCCCCGATTAATGTCTCTACGAGACTTTGGCCAACTTGTCTTTGACCAGCGTTTCTTGCAGAGATGTACTAGGAATTAACTGTGTCTATATGTTGGGGAGGATAAGAACACTGTATCGCGAAAGGATGTTCTAGGAGTCTGTCGAAAGGTCCCGGAGGCAGAATAACCAGTGTATCTCCCGGGGATGTAATAGGAATTATTTGGAAGACTGGGTAAGTCGAGTCAGAGCCTAGAGTAGACATGACCAGTGTATTTCGCGATGATGTACTAAGAATCAGTCCTTGATCTCAAATAGGGTGAGTCGTGCTTACAGGAGACATGTATGTCTCCGCTTTGGGTCATAAATCCATCGAGGACATTTTTACGCATCTACAGAGCCTACATGACCAGTAGTATCTCGTCGAGGATGTATAATAGGAATCATGACATCAAATTCAGTTGCGTCTCGCAAAGACATGCGGGAATTGTGGTTGTTCTGGTTCATAAGTCTATCGGATACGTTTTACGCTCTACAGAACCTACGTGACCAGTGGTATCTCGTCGAGGATGTGCGCTAGGAGTCACAGCATCACGACCAGCAGTGTCTCGCGGGGATGTATACTAGAAATTGTGGATATGAGTGCCTTGAGGACCAAGGGCTTAATCTCTCCTATGAGAGTTGAATTTTGTCTATAGTCTTGAAATGACACTTTTGCCCCTTATCCAGATTTCACTTTCTAAAGATGGGAATGTCGTAATCAGAAGTAAATAATATGTGTCGCCTGATAGTCGATGTATTTACCGTCTAATCCAAGTCATTATGCTTGTTGGATCATACCATCTTAACCGTCCCATGGATTCATATGTGCGCTTAAAAGTTAATGTGGGATATTGTTCACCTAAGCGTTTCCCTCGATCCCCTCCTAATTAATACGAGTCACCGTTAGATAGAAGAACAATTGCGAAAGAATTAGTTTTCAGTTGGATGATCGTTGATGATAAAGATAATTGGAAATAGAAAAAGGAACTAAACAATAAAATAGTTTTTGAGGTTTTGAGGTTTTGAGGTTTTGAAGTTTTGAAATTGAAATGACAATCGGTAGATTACTAAACTCTATTTTCTTTCAATCATAATTTTGCCCAAAAAATCAAAACAAGTATTGAGGATATAGGTCTTAAAGACTTTGGGTTTGTAGGTGCTACATTACATGGTTCAATAAACAACAAATTCTCAATAAGATACAAGTCATATTAGATAGAGCTCTAGCTAGTTTTGATTGGATCCACACAAACCCACCTGCAATAATTACTCACCTACCTGAAATTGGGTCTGACCATGGCCATATACTCCTAAATTTAATTCCAAATGATATCCAAAATATTTACACCTTATAATAAATATACTTTAGTTTTGGTTAGACGACCCTGAGTTGTAGCAATCATCCAAGATTGTTGGAGAAATCCAACCCAGAGATTTCTTTCTTATAGGGTGGTTAACAAACTCAAATTATTAAAAAAAAAAAAAACCAAATGGAGTGGAGAAGTTTTTGGTATGGTTTATACAAATATCAAAGTCACTCTAGAGGAAATCAACCAACTGCAACAGACCAATGTAATTGGTACTAAAGATGTTACTGAAAATGCAGGGGTACAACAACCACACCCAACAATTCGTTTGGCAATCTGAGAGGACTTACTCCAATATACTTTCTATTCATCGTTAGATGAAAAACCTGATTCAACCAAGCTAATATCTTTCAACCGTTAGATCGAACTTAGCTTGTTACATACAAATGAAATGTACCCTTATTTAGGTTTATGTAACCGTACCCAAACGTGTACACCATGTTGGCTCAACAATAGTTAACCGAAGTTAGCCATATGATTACTCTCATATCAACCTTATTCATCTTAACCATAACTAGTTCAAATGACTCAAATGAAACTAGTTAAAGAGTCGTTTAATTGCTATATTCTCATAGAAGTATACAAGAACACAATTGAAGCAAAATCAGTTTGATTCACTCAAAACAATTCATGATCATTATAGCCACGGTTTGCAAAGATTGCATTCCTTATTTTATAAATGTTTAAGTTCAAGTACAACCGATTTTAGAAGGTAACCAACTCAAGTATGCAAACGGGTACGCATACTTAAGTAGCCGGACCGAGTTTGGTTACGCCAGTACGCGTACGGGTGTGCATACCAATTCACACTTTCAAACTCCAACAGAAATTCACGGACGTGAGACTTCCGCCAGTATGCGTACGGGTACGCATACTTGCCCAGACATCCAACAATTGCTAGTACACGTACGGGTACGCATACTTCAGGTTCCCGGTTTTGGACTTACACACAAATGTGAGAACACACTATGTTTATATCCAAACATGGTTACTTGATTCTAAACTCTTTATTTCAATCATTGAAACTTTATTAGAGGATGACAATAGCCGTTTTCACTCACTATTAGCATCAAAGCAATTTTCAAGATATTGAAATAATCATAACGAAACATTCCAAGTCTACACCAAATGATTGTATCACACAAACCATGTAAGATGTTACTATGCAATTTTCACATGGTCATATTCTGACATTCATCAAGAATATAAGATGAACTTGGTCGAAGCGAAAGCTTGCCAACACATATTTCGATAAATATGTAAGCGAGATAAACTCAGCTCGAAATCTCAAATGTGTATAATAGAAAACTATATCGTAATACGACTAATGTCTCAATATAGGAGATAGAGTAGAAATAGACTTTCCAAGTGATAGATGGTTTTCAGTCTACACATACCTTTTATGGATGAAGTTCCACAAGCTCTCCTTAGTAGTTCTTCATCTTTAAATGATGAACGCCATGAAGTCTAAAGCTCAACTACACAATTTATGTCCTAGTCCGAGACATTTATAATTAGTCTAGAAATCAATACTTATAGTTTTGATCACTAACATTGACAAATATGCTTGAGATAGCAACGCATGGGAGTTCGACCGAGTAGTGCTCTAACAGTTACTTTGAAAGCAAAGATCTAAGAACTTGAGATTCTATATGATCAAGAGGAGAAAATAGGGAAGGAAAAGATGAAGAAAATAACCTAATTTTTTGAGAAAGAAATACAAAGTTTTTCCATACTTGCACCCTTAAAAGGAGAAGAAGAAATAGAGTTGCAGTTATTTTGACTCATTCGGTACTACACATTAAAATATCTGAAGCTCTCTCATCCTATTCCATTTTATTTCCAAATATGTTTGTCTAAAACATACTAAGCCAATTGTTGATCTCTTCTTTCAAGAGGTATACTGCTGAGCAAAATATGAATCCTTAACCTACTCCTTTTAAAATTCACAAGGTGGTTATAAGTATGAACCACCATGCCTAAATGAGTTTAATGTAAAGTTTTTCAAGCACCAATTTCTAGTTCTAAGACCTGATATAGTCTTAATTGAAAACGTGGGGGTACCAAGTTCCCCACCAACTTTTTTGTTCGGCAACCTCTATGGAAAAAAACCTAATACAATTGCAAACATAACAACTTAATGATCCTTGACAATATGTATGCAGAGTTTATATCTCTACCTCTTCTCAATCAGTATGTATAAGGCAAAGAGTCCGTGAACCTAATTGTTAAGAAGAGTAATTGGATGATCTAAAAATAAATATCCAAGATCAATCTAGTCATATCCAAATAATCCAATCGGAATTCTGCCAAATAATTAAACTTGTTATTTATCTTTCAAGATACGAATTTCACAAGAAACAAGCTCATAATCGACCATAACTAGATGAACTTATCTACTAGGATTGAATAAGTACAACTTGCGTAAATACAATTATAAGGATAAAAAATACAGTGCGGAAAAGGAAAAACACAAGACACCAAAAGTTTTGTTAACGAGGAAACCGCAACTAGAGAAAAACCCCGGGACGTCGTCCAGATTTGGATACCAAACTGTATTAAGCAGCTACAGACACTAGCCTACTATCAGACTTCGAAATGGAATATAGTTGAAACCGCATCCACCCTCCAAGCTATTCAGTTACAGTCACACTCCTTACGTCTCTTGAAGCTCGCAAGGTTCTACGCAACTGATTCCCTTAGCCGACGTTCTCTACAACCTAAGAGTTTCTTCAATCTCAGTAAAGACTATGGATACCAATCTGCCTCTAACAAATAAGCCTAATTGATTTCCTTTTAGATCAAAGATCAAGGCTTGGAAATATATTTGCAATAAATGAAGATAGCAAACCTGACAATCCCAAAAACTTACACTCACTTAGATGAGAATCCCAGATCTTTTACCATCTCTCAAAAACAATCTTCAAAAAAATTACTTAAGATCAATTTTCAGATATCTATCTTGAGGAATCATAATATCTGAGATGAATAGAACTTTGCGATTTTCCTAAAAGAGATTACGAAAATCTCGCTAACAGAAAAACAAGATAAGGAAACACGAACTATCAAGGTAAAAATAGTCGGAACTGGATTCACGAATTCCTAGCGAAGTCTTTTAGTCGTAAACCTAGTTATGTTTTTCAGAGGAAACATATGTTCATAAAAGAAGACTTTATCTATCAACTAGGACACGAAGTATCAGGGATTGAAATTCCTAGTTGAAAGAGCATCTCTATTTATAGTTTTTCAAGACTGGGGGTTGCTTAGAATTCAATCTAAGATAATTTTAGAATCAAGCAAACACTTTTGGTCTTGAAAATACAATAGAAGAATATACACAATGGTTCTGTTACGGAACCGTATATAATGACTGTCCGGTTTTGGCAAATATGCCATGTGAACAATAAACAAATTGGTATTCATTAAAACACCTAAGCGTTCACATACATGAGTATTTAAGTGATTAGTATTTGAAACATAAGTCTTTGAGCATCTGTTAAATTCTACTTGGATCGTTGGTGAATCGATTTGTGAACCGTAAGGCTAAATTTCACAAAGTGAGGGTGCTACGGTTTGTGAACCGGGTTCGCCAACCCTACTCGACTTGAGAACTCAAATTTACAGTGTTCGCGAACTGGGTTCGCCAACCGTACTCGGTTTGTGAACTCAGATGGACACAGTTTGCCATCCTTGATCCTTTTATACCAACACCAAAAATTCAGTTCATCACGATTCGTAAACCCTTCCCAACTGAACTTGTGGTTTGCGAACTGGTTCTCCAACCTTCCCTGTAGTTCTGAAACTCAGAAGTTCTCCAAATGTCTTCACATACCTGACTCAAAAGTTCTCCAAATGTCTTCGTCGATTTTCAGTCTTTGAGGGTGATGTCTGATACTCAACTACCAAATTTTAACCTAGTCCGAGACTTGACTTAGTAGACTAGAAATCAAGAAATAGTTTTGAGCATCTAACATTGAACTGTTAGAGCAGTGCTTGGTTAAAACCACCAAGCGTTGGTATATCAAGGTTGGTTGTCATATTTAAGTATCAAAACTCATAAGTCGCTTGATTAGATTACTAGAATCAACTTCGTTCGGTTAGACTAGGAAGTCTATAAATGTTGAGACATACAAGTATTACTTTGAATACTTGAAGATTCCGAAGATATATCGACATCGACGATAACATCATCCTTTATCTTGAGGTTAGTAATACATGACTTGACTTGTTTCCATTTCTATATCGTAAGCTTTCAAGTCGTTTCTGATTGAAACCCTAACATGCGAAGTTATATATATGAAACTCTAGTATATTAGACATGATCATCATATTGTGAACAAAGTGTCAAGGAACACTACGTACCAATAAGGATAAGTGCTTTATATTGGTATATTGATTTACGAAGTATAATGCTTATCTTTTGGACTTCTCAATTGCGACATCGACATGATCTTTGTAACTCGTTACTAGATTGTGTAGCGAACATAGGTTTGATTTCATCCCTAGAAAATAATGTTTAATTACATGATTTTAAGGAAGTAGACATACGAACTTGTTTCGTAGTCAAAAGGAAAAATCAAAAGGATTAATGGTCCGGTTTTTATTGAAGAACTTAAGGTTGGACCGATCCTAATCTATATAGGGAATCAAGGTAGAACCGATCTTAGCTTATGTTGGGACTCAAGGTAGAACCGATCCCTACCTATATTGGGAGTTAAGGTAGAACCGATCCTAACTTGCTTTTGGTATCATGGTAGAACTGGTTCCAATAGGCAAAACTGATTTCTCTAAGTCACGTACACTTTAGGTTTGTATGATTTGGAAATTGGGTTTGCAAAATAGGAAAGTTCAAGACGTCGACATAGTGAGTACTTTGAAGATACGCTTAAGTGTTATTTCTTAATTGTTCAGAGATATTCCTTGATACTCAAGGTGAGACCCCAAACCGAAATAGTAGAGAATCTTTTCGAGATTTTCGAAATTAATATGTTTTGTTTTACCAGCAATCAAAACATATCTCTGGAAATATATATTAGTTAAGTGGTAGATAATATTGAGTTTTCCATGAAGATTTCGGTTACACAGTTGGATATTGGTTGGAATTTATAAATCCGAATATAGGTGCTTTATTGCATATCTTAAGCATATCCCGTTATGGAAATTCTTTGGTGTCCAAACTACCTTGGTCTATAAATAATGAAGTTTTTTTCTTATTACAAACTTATCCTGAGCCAGGTAAACTTTATTTTTGTTGTTTCTGGTGTAGCCGACTAATAATATTCTCATAATACAATCTTGGAGAGGAGAGTAACCTAATTAGGAGAAATCTCTTACGTTCGCTAGTTTAAAGACTTCTTTGGGATCAAGAAGCGTCTACTATAGTATCGTTGGTGGGAAACTAGAATTTCATTGTTATTTTAGATTTATATTATTGATTTGATTGACTAACGGTGGATAGCTCTTGATTTGCACCTAGTTTGATTATTCTTGAGAGTCTTCTCTTCTAACATAGGGTCACTCAAACTAGATCAAGAGTATAACATGGACTTGTGATCATCCATTATTAACATACTATGTTCTGTGTGTGATCGATCATAAGTTATGAATCAAGTTTGTTATTGTGCAGGTACAGAAGACTATTGAATATTAAAGACAGGAAGATTTTTCTTATTGGTTTTGTATCTTCGTGATTTGCTTTGTGCAAAAACTTGATCGGCTGGGATCCGACTAGATCTACTTTATATATTGATAGACTTGTTATTGCTAGTCATAATTTAGATCGACGACTATCATTTGGTGGTACTATTCAGTATCCGAATCTGGTAGTTCTTTTTGACTCGATCTGGTTAACTTGTTTAATTCAGATCTTGAAATAACAAAAATACGACAAAGGAGTTTAATGATTTAAACATAAAAGCCTTTGTCACACTCAACATCAATATCTCTAATTGATTTCCTGAGATAGAACAATGGTTACCAAATAGATTAGTCATTTACAGTTTGGAAGATGATCGAAAGGGTTGAGTGCTTAAAGTCTTCAGAGAGACTGAAGCAACTTAAGATGGTGGACTCTATCTTAGGATTCACGTGTTTTTGCCAGATTGGTTGTAGACACAAGGATACTGAGGAAATTAGGTAACTAGGAGTAGTTTACTTGGTCTCAGCTATACGAAGTTGGTAGTGTCTTTGTATATCGTCTTAATTCTGAGAGTATTCGAAACTGGACCAGGTCCCGGGTTTTTTTTGTATTTGCGGCTTCCTCGTTAACAAAATATTATTGTGTGCTTTTACTTTACTTTCCATATTATAATTTGTTTAAGTCATAATCAAAGTAATTGCACTTGTACGTTAATCCCAAGCACTTGATAATAATCTTATAGTATGTCGGTCTTGTACCTTAACTATTATCAAGTGATTATCTTGTTGTTGTATTGTCTCGACTTCTTTGTCCATAGACGATCACACATAGTATCAGACTTATAGGTCGATATCAAAAATATTGTGGTGTACTTGGTACCCTCGTCATTTCAACAACAATCTTGAGATAACAAAACTTGTGGGTTCAACCGAGCATTGCTCTAACCTTAATGGTATAATATTTCTTCAAGACTGGGCACATTCTCAAGAATCTGAACACTACCTTCCTTATGTTAGTTCCAAAGTTAAAAACCCCATTTAACTCATCTTTTTTAGTCTCATTAATATGTGTAATATTACTTATAAGATAATATCCAAGATCCTTTTCAATAGACTTAGGAAAATCCTCTCCAGAATCATCTTCTCGTACCAATTTGCATTCATGCCAAATAGAAAGATAAATGAAAACATCATCATGGCTCGGGAGGTCATCCATACAGTTATGATAATCAAACTATGTATGGGTAAGGCATTTGATAGAGTTAGATGAGATTATTTGATGGCATTTGTTGTTCACGAGTCTACAAATACATTAATACAGTTTCAATGGCAGTGTTGTGCAACATCTCACCAGGGAAACCATTCACAATCGTTAATATCAGGCAAAGGGACCCACTTTCCCCTTACCTCTTCTGGTCATACATGAGGGGTCTCACTAGACTTTTAAAGAAGAGTGAGACATATAGAAAACTTCATGGGATAAAGTTGGAAGAAAATATTAACTCCATCACACACCTCGTATTTGCAGATGCCTATAACTTATTCTTTGGAGCATACCTCTCCAAGCTAAGAACATTTTGGATGTTATAAAATTTGTAGCAAGGCCTTCGGTGAAATAATCAACTTCCATAAGTCAGGGATCTTCTTTAATCACCAACATAAACTTTTGAAGGTAGCCATTCAAAGTTCAAAAGATCAAATCACTGACAACTATCTAGGTTCACCAATGTTCATAGGAAAACCCAAGGTTAAGTGTTTTGATTTCATGATTAAAATATACTAAAGAAGATTGTTGATTTGAAAGGGAAAATAATTGACACGAGCATCTAGGACAGTCTTAGTCAAAATAATCTTGGAATCACCATTCATCTATCAGATGGGATGCTTCAAATTCCCCAAAACAATAACCAAACAAATAACTTCCTGTTAAAGCACTGCTCGGTCGAACTCGCAAGTGTTGCTATCTCAAGCTTGTTTGTCAATGTTAGTGATAAAAACTATAAGTCTTGATTTATAGTCTACTTAAAGTAATGTCTCAGACTAGGATAGATTGTATAGTTGAACATTAGACTTCACGACGTTCATCATTGAAGACGAAAAACTACTAAGGAGAGCTTGTGGAACTTCATCAACAAAAAGTATGTGGAGACTGAAACTCATCTATCACTTGGAAAGTCTATTTCTACTCTATCTCCTATATTGAGACAAAAGCCGTATTACGATAGTTTTCGACTATGCACATTTGAGATTTCGAGCTGAGTTTAACTCGCTTACATATTTCTCGAAATATGTGCTGGTAAGCTTTCGCTTCAACCAAGTTCATCTTATATTCTTGACGAAAGTCAAAAGATGATCATGTGAAAATTGCCGAGTAACATCTTACATGGTTTGTGTGATACAATCATTTGGTGTAGACTTTGAATGTTTCGTTATGATTATTTCAATAACTTGAAAATTACTTTGATGCTAATAGTGTGAAAACGGAAATTGTCATCCTCTAATAAAGTTTCGATGATTGAAATATAGTTTAGAACAATTGTATTTGCACATAGTATGCGTACTTACATATATGTAATCCATGTCCGGGAACCATAGTATGCGTACCTGTTGGTTAGTGAAAGTCCGGGTACCTAAGTACACATATCGGTACGCGTACTTGAGTAAGGTATAGGTCCGGAAATTTCTGCTGAAGTTTAGAAGTGTTAAGGTATGCATACCCGTTCGCATACTGGCGAACCCAAACCCAGTCCGGTCACTAAGGTATGCGTACCCATTTGCATACCTAAGTGAATCATGTTCTAAAATCGGCTTGCTCATGAACTAATACATTTATATAATAAGGATTGCAATCTTTTCAAACCGTGGCTATAATGTTCATGAATTGTTTCGAGTGAATCAAACCGATTTTGCTTCAATTGTGTTCTTGTATACTTCTATGAGAATATAGCAATTGAACAACTCTAATAACTAGTTTTATTTGAGTCATTTGAACTAGTTGTGGTTAAGATGAATAAGGTTGATATGAGTGTGTTCATATAGCTAACTTTGGTTAACTAATGTTGAGCCAACATAGTGTACACGTTTAGGTACGGTTACTCAAACCTAAATGAAGGTACATTTCATTTGTGTATAACAAGCTAAGTTCGATCTAACGGTTGAAAGATATTCGCTTAAGTTGAATCAGGTTTCCATCTAACGGTGAATATTGAATGTTTTGTTACCAAGGTAACTTAGATTGCAAACCCTGATTTGAAAACTATATAAAGGAGAACTCTAGCAACTAGGAAACCTAATCCCCACACCTTCTGTGTGTTACTAGTTGCGACTAGATTCGATTCTCCTTTAACCTTAGGTTTTTCACGAAACCCTGTAAGTTAACGACTTAAAGACTTCATTAGGATTCTGAAACCAGACCCAACTATTTTCTCTGTAGTGACGTTTTATGATCTTGCCCTGTTCTATCGTGATTGAGTACTATCTTCTCTAAGATTTGCTCGAGAGTGATCTCCGATAGGCAAGATAAAAAGTAGTCACAAACATCTTCGTCTCATCGTTTGTGATTCCACAATATCTTGTTTCGCTACCATACGATTAAGATTATTGTGAGGTGATTGATAATACTAGGCTGTTCTTCGGGAATATAAGTCCGGATTATCAATTGGTTCCTATGCACCTTGATTTAGCATAAGACGGAACAAAACTCGTAGGTATTTCTGTGGGAGATAGATTTATCTATTCCAATAGACTTCTCTGTGTGAGATAGATATGTTTATCAAGTCTTCGACTTTCGGTCGTAGCAACTTTTAGTTGTGGGTGAGATCAGCTAAGGGAATCAAGTGCGTAGTATCCTGCTGGGATCAGAGACGTAAAGAGCGCAACTTTACCTTTAATTAGTGTGAGATTGATTAGGGTTCAACTACAGTCCAGTCCGAAATTCATTGGTAGTAGGCTAGTGTCTGTAGCGGCTTAATACAATGTGGTGTTCAAAACTGGACTAGGTCCCGGGGGTTTTCTGCATTTGTGGTTTCCTCTTTAACAAAACTTCCGGTGTCTGTGTTATTTCTTTTTCGCATTATATTTTGTTATATAATTGAAATATCACAGGTTGTGCGTTGAATGGATCAATTGGGAAATCCAACCTTTGGTTGTTGATTGAAATTGATTGATCCTTGAACATTGGTCTTTGGTACCGTTCAAGTTATTCCTCTTATATTCAATCGGGCTCACAAATTTCTATTTGCTAATTGCGGATTGAATTAAGAGATGAAGATATAAAACTCTTTGATATATGATCGCTCCTTTCAGAGTATCAAAGAAAAAGAAGTGTTGTATAGTCATGTTCGAACCACAGAGATTGTTGGTGCTCATAAAAATTGTTTAGCAAAGCAATAATATAATTTTGATTTGTGATTGAGAAAATAGAGAACAATATTTGTAAAAGAGATGAATAAGTGATTGTTGTATCTACCAAGACTTTGAGGTTCCACCTAATGTATTCAAGTATTATGTGATCAAATTATAACTAGAACAGAACTGAATAATGATTCGTTCTACCCGGAAGATATAGCAAATTGGGATTTTAAAGTAACTAAAACAAATACCATATCATGACTGATTGATTATGTTTCTAAAATAAAGCTCAATTGAGAAATGTCACAAGGATTCCCTAGCATTCAATGTATCCGGAAATCACAATGAATCTAAGAAGTTTGTAGACATCATCAACACAAAAATGCAATCAAACGAAGACAAAGAAATGGACTAAAACATGAAATTCATTTATGATCACTCTAAAGAATACTAGAACCCATTAATCTTCCCCCCTTGTCTTGGCAGAGAGGGGTTTAGCTTCTCATTGTTGTGTAGATAGCCATTAAAGTATCGAATCAAAAACTCTAACACACATGAGAACTAAAAAGAACTGAACTAAAATAGAAAGCAAAAGAAAATTCAGATTGCAGTATTCAATCGTACCCTCTTGGTTGGTTCTTCTTCTCCTTTTATACAACAACAACTTGACTTCTTCTCTGACTTCTAGCTCAACAAATTAGTCCTATCTTCATGCCAAAAAGACCTGAACCAACCCGTATTCATCTCTTCATTTGGTCTTCCTCCTGTTTCTGCCTAAAGATAGCTGCAATCAGTTATTGACTTCTTCGGATTCAGTTGATAGACACAGCTGTTGAGATCACATGAAGATTTGGTGAAGACTGCTGTTCACTCCACTTTCCTGTCCATCTCGGCCAAACAACACACTACAAAACTGAACGAGTTCAGTTAGCATATACACCCCATCTTCTACAGTGTCTTCTAAATGTACAAACCAACAACCATCAAACTCAGTTGACCACCTACCCTGAATTCAAACTCTATTTCTTCTCCGAATATCAGCAGCAACACCAATTTGAATCGTATGAGAACCCCACTTCCATTCTTTGTTTGCTGCCATCTTCTCTTCACTACTAATTCAATCACCACCATTCATCATCAGTTCAAGAATTCAAAGCTCAAAGAACTGAAATCAATTCGACCCAATTTCAGACACATTCCACACAGCAAACTCCACTTCTTTACAGCACCCACAACGCAACTAAAATTCCATGAATCCTCCATATACACACGACTGCCTGCAATCTCGTCCTCCTACTCACCGCTTTTCAATTTCGAACTCTCACGGCCAAACTCTAACCCAAGGCTTGTAGTGGACAAGATTTCTTTTCTTCTCTTGATATTAGCAGGTTCAATACACCACCAGTAATTTCCTTGCTCTTCTCACTGAATCCTTGGATTGAATTCAGTCATTCCAACAAATCAAGACAAACATCACTGCAATCATCAATTTTCGCCATTAAAGGCAGACAATGAATACCCCATCTGTAGATGCCTTTTCAATGACCTGTACCAACTTTCTTCAATTGATTGCAGACCAAATCGAACCTCAAAAACCCCCAAAATCCGTGTTTGTTGCTGCTGTAACTTCAATCTCTGTTGCACACTCACATGAGAACCCCCAGATTCATGCCCCAGCTTTGCTGCCAATCTCATATCAACACCGACTGCAAATCAGAGAACCCATTCGACCACGTACAGCATCACCTAGCAGAGAGCTGCTGCCATGAACATTTACAAGAGTTGCTTCTATAAAATCTTCATCTTCCTTATCAAATTGAAGGACACCAATCAGCACCATAATCATCATCTCCATGAACAAAAACCCTTCCATTTGATTTTCCCCACCTGGTCTTCTAACTTAAACTTCCACCAACCATTAATCACGGCACAGATCCACTAAATCCTTATTATCTCAAGAACAGCTCCCATTTTATTGAACTGCAAAACCCCCAAATCTGTTGTTGTGACACTGTTGTTGTAGCGAATTAGAGAGACCACCATCTCAGATTGATGCCGGCAGCTTGAAAAAGAAGGAATTTCAGATCCCCTTTTCTCTTGATTAAAAATGAGAACAGCCTGTTTAGAGAAATGAATTTCTCTTTCGTATTGTTAAAGAAGAAAAATGAAATGCAGTAGGGGAAGATACCACACAAAAGATGTGGTGGTGGAACAAGCCACGTTTTAGATCGAACTTTAGCCCCTAGTGGAACCGAGGTGCTTGAATCCTTGTCTGCGACCTAGTTATCTCAGGTGGTGCGACCAACTTCAAGCAAATAATAAGGCAGCCCACTAATCATTAGCCTGACTCATTGGCACCGTAAGTTGCAAGAGCCAATTTAGCTTCTAAGCCATTTATCTTCTGGGTGAATAGATTATACTTGTAATTCCTGTAAATGACTTAAAACAATGTTATTAGCTAGCTAACGAGACCTAGCTAGTGTAAATATGGGTATAAAAATGTCGCACTTACGTGCTTATCAATATACTTTTCTCTAGATTGAGTCTGACTGTCTAGTTGATTCTCTTGAAAGTATATTGGAGTTTGTCTATTCAGATTGCCGAATGAAATATTGGGTGTGGTTGTTGTACTCCCGCTTTTTCAATTGGTATCAGAGCAGGAAAACACGTTAAGACCTTATAAGTCTGTTTTTGTAGCGATCTGAATATGGAAAAAAAGTGATATCTCAATAAATGCACCACCAGATCCAGGGATTTCAGAATTCTATTCCATGACTGATTTTGTAAAGTCTGTAGAAGAAATTCTATCGAAACCTCCACCAGGTTTAAAATCCCTAGAAGTGTTTTCAGGGATTAAGAAAAGGCTTGAGAGCTTGTGTATTGATGTTGAGTTATATCTCCAGAAAGAACAAGAATCTCTTGATAAGCTAAATCAAGTTATGATGAATAATATTCATGTTGAGGTTGATATTGATCTTCTTATCAGAAAGGGTATCCCTTCTGTCCCCTGTGTCTCAGACAATTTGGATGTAATACATGAAGTATCTAAATCTCATCTATCAGTCAGGTCCATTTCTGAACTTGACCTTGTTCATCAGTCAAATCCTAATACACCTTCTCAAGATAATGATACAGCTCTCGCTTATGAGAAAGTCAGGATGTCTCTTGTTATCAAAAGAGTTTCCATGTACAGTATAAAACATTATTTGCAGAAACTGTGCATTATAAGTTGGAAACAAAGAAACCAGGAACACGAAGCATTTTGTGATCCCTTTAAGTTCTTTGAAAAACTTGTAAAAACAGTTTTTGGGGTTTCTCTCAATACTGGAAGCTTTGAGAGTTGTTGGAAAGAAACTCTCTCTTGGTGTCATGGTGTGCAAGGGTGCTCTTCTCTTATGTTCACAATGAGTTGCTCAGTAAAGGGTTGTTGAGCTTTGCTCCAATCTTCTTGTTCATATTTGCCTTGTAATAAATATGTTGTACAAGAACAAACGAGTCCTTGTCACACACGTACGGTTTAAGTACCCTGGTCTTGCAACCTTTACGTGTATGAACCGTGGACCAATATGTGTTGTGACATTTCATATACCAATATGCGACATATAAAAGGAGAAGAACTCCCTTCATTCTTTTCACCTCTTCTTTCTTTCAGTTCGAGTACGAAAAAGAAAACCCAAGAGTCTGAAATCTCTCAAACCATAATCTTTTCAAGTGTTCTTTGTTGGTAACAGGATTTTCTCCAACAAAGTTGTCCTTAACTCTCCAAGTTCTCTTATTCTGAAGCATTATCGACTGTTCACGTACTTGGTAAGTTCTTCTTCCTTCATTGGTTTCTATGGCTCCTAGGAAAAGATTACGTGGTGAGAGTTCGGGTACCAACCCAAGCCCAATTAGGAGGTTGGTTGACAGTGATGATGAACTTGTAGATGAGGAATTGGGTATAGACTCTCAACAACCATTTTTTGATGCTAGTCGTCAAATTAGTTTTATCAACATTTCTGTTAGGGACAGGTATAATAAACTCTCTAGTGGTCATTTTGTTATGGAAAGAGTATATGATCGGTCGGTTCAAGAACCAGAATTTCACATGTTCATGGACCAATTTGTGTGGGGTGATATTCATAAGGGTTTTGGGGAATCATATCCTGAGATGACCTGTGAATTTTATGCTAATCTTCATGCACCCAACAATACCAACTGCTCTTTCAAAACTTTGGTCAAGGGCACACTAATTGAGGTTAACCGAGGTGTTATAACTGAGTTACTTGACTTGCCTTTACATCACTCCTTTATTGATCCTCAACCAGAAGATCAAAGACCCAATAAGAATCAGTTGTCTGAACTGCTCATAGGAAAGAATGTTCCATGGGTTGAAAGCAAACTACATATGGATAATATAAGATTTCATTTAAATAGTTTTGGTAAGCTGGCTTTTGCTAACTTACTCCCAAGTACTCTTGACAAAAATCTTTGGAGCAGAACTGTGGCTGAATTGGTTTACCATCTTGTTTCTGGTGAAGAGGTTGATTTCTGTGGATTAATTGTTCGTCAAATGATTCACATGGTTTCACAAAATAAAAACCCTGGTTTTCCTTGCCTCATCAGCCGAATCCGTAGTCAATTTAACATTGCTCAGCTTGGAACGTGTGTTGGTACTCCATCTCCTTTGGGCCAGACAGACATTAGCAAAATGAAGAGACCTGCCAATCCTGAAGTTACTCATCTTCTTCATAGGAATGAGTGCCTGGAGAGACAATTGGCTCATGCTGTGACAGTTCATCCTGACTTAGCTGAACCATTGTCTAAGATTGTTGAGGACTTTTATCGCAATATGGATTGTTGTCTTTCTCTTCGTTTTGTTCAAACTCTTTCTTATACTATTTCTATTGAACTTCTTATGTTGATTTTACTAAAATTGTTATTTTTTAATGGTTGTAATAACGTATGGTATTTTAGCCTTGAATGATTATATTCTTCAATTAAATTGCTAAATGTGTTAAATCCATAAGAAGTACAGATTTATATGCTCAAAATTTAACTCTATTATATGTCGATATGAAATTATTGATAAAAGATAGAATGAACTTTTGACTTCAAAAGTTAAGTCTTTTATGTCATTATGCAAATATTGATGGAAGAAAGGATGAATTTTTGTTTTCAAAGATTAAGTCTATTATATCTCATTGTGCAAATAGTGATGAAAAATAGAATGAATCTTTGATTATTCCGCAGTATTGGTCTTTCCCTGATCCACATCTTTGTGTATATACTGTGTTGCTCAGTAAGTTTTCTTATGTTGAGCATGGCTAATTGAATTGATCATTTTCCTTGTGGTAAATTCAATTGAGATTTTTTGATACAAATTCATGTTCTCGTGTGATTTGATTATGTCCAATGAAATCCTTCTGGCTGTGGAATATTGTAGGAGTTTTCTTGTATCTTTATAAACTCCTTGATAAATGCATTTAGCTTCGGCTATATGATTGCATCTAAACAAGTTGGTATGTTATTCTCTTTTGGTCATGAAGTATCTCTAAGGAAATTACATTAGGATACCACTAGTTTTGTACCTTTGCCAATTTATATTGACAAAAAGAGGGAGAATTAATGTGTAGTTCACACTACAAATACATATGGTTTACGGATCATTATGTAAGGGGGAGTGGTTTTCATATTGAGATGAACTATTGACTAAGGGGGAGTGATACATATCACCATAGTATTATTGTCAAAGTTGTGGTACAATTGAACTTTGATACTGTATAATGATACTATGAAACTGTATAACAATGATTGAGAGCAACTGTTTTCTCATTGTTATTGATACGGATCTTCAACAACTATGATGTTGAATTGAACATCTATGGAATCATGGGTGTACTTGGAAGTGACGAAGATTTCAAGTAAAGTTGAAGAACCAAGAAGATCAAGCATTTGGATGAGAAGCTACAAAGTCTTATTTATTTTGTAATCCATATGTATTGATAGTTTTGTCACTAAAATTGACAAAGGGGAGATTGTTAGAGCACTGCTCGGTCGAACTCGCAAGCGTTGCTATCTCAAGCTTGTTTGTCAATGTTAGTGATCAAAACTATAAGTCTTGATTTATAGTCAACTTAAAGTAATGTCTCGGACTAGGATAGATTGTGTAGTTGAGCTTTAGACTTTACGGCGTTCATCATTGAAGACGAAGAACTACTAAGGAGAGCTTGTGGAACTTCATCAACAAAAGGTATGTGGAGACTGAAACTCATCTATCACTTGGAAAGTCTATTTCTACTCTATCTCCTATATTGAGACAAAAGTCGTATTACGATAGTTTTCGACTATGCACATTTGAGATTTCGAGCTGAGTTTAACTCGCTTACATATTTCTCGAAATATGTGGTGGTAAGCTTTCGCTTCAACCATGTTCATCTTATATTCTTGACGAAAGTCATAAGATGATCATGTGAAAATTGCCGAGTAACATCTTACATGGTTTGTGTGATACAATCATTTTGCGTAGACTTGGAATGTTTCGTTATGATTGTTTCAATAACTTAAAAATTGCTTTGATGCTAATAGTGTGTGAAAACGGCTATTGTCATCCTCTAATTAAGTTTCAATGATTGAAATAGAGTTTAGAACAATTGGATTTGCATATAGTCTGCGTACTTACATATATGTAATCCATGTCCGAGAACCATAGTATGCATACCCGTATGCGTACCTGTTGGTTTATGAAAGTCCGGGTACCTAAGTACACATACCGGTACACGTACTTGCGTAAGGTATAGGTCCGGGAATTTGTGCTTAAGTTTGGAAGTGTTAAGGTATGCGTACCCGTTCGCATACTGGGGAACCCAAACCCAGTCCGGTCACTAAGGTATGCGTACCCGTTTGCATACCTAAGTGAATCATGTTCTAAAAATTGGCTTGCTCATGAACTAATACATTTATATAATAAAGAATGCAATCTTTGAGAACCGTGGCTATATTGTTCATGAATTGATTCGAGTGAATCAAACCGATTTTACTTCAATTGTGTTCTTGTATACTTCTATGAGAATATAGCAATTGGACAACTCTAATAACTAGTTTCATTTGAGTCATTTGAACTAGTAGTGGTTAAGATGAATAAGGTTGATATGAGAGTGTTCATATAGCTAACTTTGGTTAACTACTCTTGAGCCAACATAGTATACACGTTTAGGTATGGTCACTCAAACCTAAATGAAGGTACATTTCATTTGTGTATAAGAAGCTAAGTTCGATTTAACGGTTGAAAGATATTAGCTTGAGTTGAATCAGGTTTTCATCTAACAATGAATATTGAATGCTTTGTTACCAAGGTAACTTAGATTGCAAACCATGATTTGAAAACTATATAAAGGAGAACTCTAGCAACTGGGAAACCTAATCCCGACACCTTCTGTGTGTTACTAGTTGAGACTAGAGTCGATTCTCCTTTAACCTTAGGTTTCTCACGAAACCCTATAGGTTAACGACTTAAAGACTTCATTGGGATTATGAAGCCAGACCCAACTATTTTCTCTGTAGTTACGTGTTCTGATCTCCCCCTATGCTATCGTGATTGAGTACTATCTTCTCTAAGATTTGCTCGAGAGTGATCTCCGATAGGCAAGATAAAAAGTAGTCACAAACATCTTCGTCTCATCGTTTGTGATTCCACAATATCTTGTTTCGCTACCATACGATTAAGATTATTGTGAGGTGATTGATAATACTAGTTTGTTCTTCGGGAATATAAGTCCGGATTATCAATTGGTTCCTGTGCACCTTGATTTATCAAAAGACGGAACAAAACTCGTAGGTATTTATGTGGAAGACAGATTTATCTATTCCAATAGGCTTTTATGTGTGCGACAGATTTGTTTATCAAGTATTGGACTTTGGGTCGTAGCAACTCTTAGTTGTGGGGTAGATGAGCTAAGGGAATCAAGTGCGTAGTATCATGCTTGGATCAGAGACGTAAGGAGCGCAACTGTACCTTGAAACAGTGTGAGATTGATTAGGGTTCAACTCCGATCCAGTCCGAATTTCATTGGTAGTAGGCTAGTGTCTGTAGCGGCTTAATACAGTGTGGTGTTCAAAACTGGACTAGGTCCCGGGGTTTTTCTTCATTTGTGGATTCCTCGTTAACAAAACTTCTGGTGTCTGTGTTATTTCTTTTCCGCATTATATTTTGTTATATAATTGAAATATCACAGGTTGTGCGTTGAATGGATCAATTGGGAAATCCAACCTTTGGTTGTTGATTGAAATTGATTGATCCTTGAACATTGGTCTTTGGTACCGTTCAAGTTATTCCTCTTATATTCAATCGGGCTCGCAAATTTCTATTTGTTGATTGTGGATTGAATTAAGAGATATAGATATAAAACTCTTTTATATACTTTTCTCTAGATTGAGTCTGTCTGTCTAGTTGATTCTCTTGAAAGTATATTGGAGTTTGTCTATTCAGATTACCGAACGAAATATTGGGTGTGGTTGTTGTACCCCCGCTTTTTCACTTCCACCTACAGATACTTCTAAATAGGGTAAAAAATGAGGGTAAAAAGGGTTTTTGTCCATCAGGTTGGAACACTCTTTGCAAACTACTCAATTCTGGGAGTCTTCGGTTCAGATACATGGATGGAAACAACCTAGTCCATTAGGCAGGTTTGCTAGGAACCTGATGAAACACATCAACAATCATTGGGATCAAATACTAGAGGATAAATACTTTAAGAAATGTAGACATCCTCTAGACACAATCAGAATTAGGTGGACACCTGCTAATGAAATAGAAAAATAAATAAATAAATAAATAAATAAAATATTTAGATTGACTAAGAATATTTACTTTGTCCTCATATTTCTAAGAAACTTGTAGGGTTTGTGAAGAGAAACAAAAGTTTGAGGGGAAATAGACCTCACCATTCATGAATCTATAGTTCTGGAAGCTAAGGATGTACTAAGTTTGGCATAGAAAGGGCAAGGCAGAGGATGGATTACCACTTAAGTTATCACAAGATGATAAGCATGATGAAAGAAGAAGAAACCTGTCTAATGTGGAAATAAAAGTCAATTTGGTAAAACGTTAAAGCTTAAATATGGGAATTAGTTATTCGGGGGAAATCTTTTTGTTTTAATCTCTTACTAAGATGGTGTATTTTTGACGAGGGCCGAAATTGTAAAGTTATAGTTTTGTACATTTTTGACCTAGCTTCAGATGAATATATGAAATTCATATTTTAGAATTTAGACATGAAAGCTCATGTCACAATGATCTCTGACTGAGTGTGTAGCCTCTTGAGAGCATGTATGAATATGTGTCTATTAAAGTCTCTCAGGTGAACTTTAAATATTCTGCATATTTCATCATGTATACTGAGCAATTCCAGTATACATTTCAGTATAAAATCGAGAATTATTGGACGGCTCCTAGATGGATTGAACACTAGTATAGAGCAATAACATCTTCAGAATGTCGCAAATGTTCCCCGATTCAGAACGAGTATGATGCCTCTACCATCTCATGCCTCGATTCTCGAATAAATATAATGCTTTTAGACAGATTGCATGTTAGTATATATAAAGCCATCAATTAATTAATTCTAATGCAATATTCATCGATTGGATTCCTAGAAAATATTGTATTCCCACCATAATATATTATTACTTCAATTCACGGCTTTTCTCAGCTAAATCCCATGGGTTAGTAATAGATATTCACCTTTTGGGCTTATGGGCCACCATCGAGAAAGCCCCAAGAAAATAGTATGGGTGTACTTAGTAATAATGCACAAACGCGCACTCAAAATATGGACAAATGAGGATATGGAGAACTAAGCAAAAAAGGAAAAGGAAAAAAAAAATTACGCGCGGGACCGGGCCCACCGGCCGGTCATGCCGTTGTCGTGGCCGGTTCCATATTTCTTCACTTCTTTTATTTTATATTAATATTCCTTGGTTTCCATAATTCTTGACTCCCACGTTCGAGCAAACCCTCGGTTCTCCATATTTTGTCAAATATTGCTCAATTCTCTAAAAAAAAGCCTACAAATCAAATGGTCCCACGATCATTAGGTCTTTTTCACCGATAAATATTAAAATATTATTATTTTAATATTCTCAAATATTGGATATTCAAGCAAAACTCTGCTTGCTCATTCAAGCAAAATTGAGAGCTTTGGTCAAGATCAAACTCTTCTGAAAATACACATTATTGCACAAACATCCAGCGAAAAATACCAAAATTCTTAGAAATGGACAGTCGTCGACGTGGTGGCCCGTGCACCACTATGGACGGACTTGGCCACCATGGTCGGCCGGTCCCACATTCTGTAATCCATATTTTGGATAATCCTCCACTTGGATAATTCTTTGGGATAATCCTCCAATCCTCTTTCCACTAGTTGGAAAATACTTCATACACCGCCTAGCCGGTCTGTCCACCACCTGTAGATGGTCCTCATACCCATTGGTTGGTCGGTCTCCCTACCTTGGACATTCCTCAATCTCCTGGATCAAGGGTTTCTTAAAATTAGGTTTTCAGACTCGATAACAATTTTGATCGAGTCTGAGTATAAATAATTTTTATATTGATCCAGCTATCAATATTATAATTAATAATTAATGTCTGGTCATGCTACCAACATATTTATTGCTCAACTTTCAAGAAGCAACATGACATCGGACGAACATCCACTTGGACGACCATCCAATACTTCATTGGACGGCCATCGAGTCCAATACTTACTAATACTCTAATTCCTACTTTGTCATTCGACGACTTATGACATGGTAGATCAAGAATGAGTATTCTATAATAACTTAGCAATATTTGATTTCCTGTCAAATACTTGACATATCAGAGTAGGTCATAATCCAGCAATCTCATCAGACCGACGTTCATCAACCCAAAATATCCGAGTATCATTGATGCCTCAGCTGGCACAATGATATGTCACAATTCATCAGACTCGATGTCTATGCATTATTATTTTCCCAGTAGACTCCTTATGCTCAATTCATCATAGCATATCACATTCGACAGTGCTCGACTCATCAAGGTTAATACTCACGGTCTAGCCAAGTTGACCAACTAAATGCACATCTTCCTTGCAGACCTCACATACATGAGACATCAATCATGTCACATGGGGGGATATTCAATAGGGTTTTGGTTTGGCGGCCTACAACGTGCGATGTAACAGTACATCCATGATGATAAATGTGGGTAAGTCGTGCTGGAAATTGAAGGAGTATGCAAAGTAGTGGACGAACAATCAACCAAGTCTCCCGCACAATGTGGAACTGGTTCAACCACGATTTACCACTTCCCCATTCTTCCACTACTATGCAATTGTCATACTTACTGGAGATCAATGTGTTAACTACTTCTGCAATATAAATAGGTTCACCAACCTATGATTTGATAACTCAAATCAATGGAACTTAGTCGAATTTAACTAAATAGAACTCAATCAATCAGATCAGGATTTACCGACAATTCATCAAATTTCCAGAAATCTCCAACATGGAGAACTCATCGAATAAAGTGAGTCGAAGAGAAGTAGGGGAAGCTCAGAGGAGCTTTGATACCCCCACCCCTTTGGCAACGCTTCCCTGGGTTACAAGGCAGCTCTAATCGACTTACAGTAATCTTCCTGAACTTCAAAGTATGCTTAAAAGAGTAACCAATATTTTTCGAACGACTTTCCTATTAAGCGCGTTACCCTATAGGTCTCGTTCTAGTCAATATTTTAGGCTTGGGTTTGCGTAGGTTATGTTTTCCTAAGGCGGGCAAGAAGAGAACGGTGATGAAATCCGAACCCTTATCTTGTATGGCCTGTCCTTGCCCTTTACTAGGAAATTAAAATCCGTATTCAGTCCTCAACATATATTCACCTTAAGGCAGACAGTAAACCCGCTGACAGGGGATTCGCGGGTGTTTCGAAAAACTTACCTCCCGTACCAGACGGGCGAAGAACCGCTGAAGTCGACTCGGGCCACGACTCCTATGTCATGTACGAACCCGAGGGGCCGAGACGATTGATAGACGCATTATTGTGTCTAATATGTCTCAATTGTATATATTGTTAGTGTTCGATTTTGTATTTATTTTGTTATTTTATGTCTTTGTAGGTATTTTTAGAGAAATAAGCTCTTGCGGCGAAATTGGCTCGTTAAGTGGTGCTTTACACCCCATGATAGAGTAATAAAGGCACCCCAGAAATGCACCGGAAGCACCCCAGAAATACACCGGAGGAACCCCGAAAAAATGTTGGAAACACCCCATAAAAAGTGTTAAAGGCACCCACCAAAATTACTAAAGGCACCCTGAAAATGGATAAGGGCACCCCCAAGGCAGCCGAGCTGTTAAAGGCACCCGCATTTTGGATTCAGGGCACTTCACCTTCATCGTTTGAAAACAAAATTTTGGCGGGAATTCTGAATTCAAATTTTCAGTTCCTGCGTATTTGATGTTTGATATTTTGAGGAAGATTCAGTCGGATTTTCATCTTGTTTCGGATATGTACCAGCCTGTTAGATCACAACAGAGGTGGTAAGTGCATTCATTTCAATTAAATCACAGAATCTCATCAAACAGAGGGTGTTTTATTCTCGGAATATATTTTTGAAATATTTTGGAAGACACTCATTGATTGGAAGATATATTATCCTGGAATGTTATTCTGCATTGACTGAGGGATATTTGAAGCGTAAAGAGATAAACAGAACAATTCATGTCACGCAGAGAAAGAAAATAAGAAATTATTCCCGAGAATAATTTTTCTTTACTGTGAAGATTGTTAGGAGTAATTGACGAGATTTGGAGGAGCTTCTGGGTTATAAATAGCTTCTGGGATGTAGAGGAAAGGGGTAGAGAGAATTGGGAGACGTTTAGAGCATAAAAAATCGAGAAAAAAAAAGTTACAGGAAAAATAAGTTTTCTGCTGGTGAAGAAGGTACGAAGAACATAAGACCCTTCAAGACCGTTGTTCTTCAACAGTGCCAGTGACGGTATTCCTGTATCGTTTTCTGTAACAATTGATTTTGTAACAAATATAAGTGTTACAGAACCCGATTTTATTCATTTTTCTCCCATTTCATCATTTGTGAACCATTTTTGAGCATTAATAAAGATGAATTTTGAGCATGTTTCCATGATAATGATGAGCTAATTCTCGCGTAATCAAGGCACGGAGGAAGCTATTTATGCATGAATAATTGGTAACCATTCTATTTTTCTCTAATTTATATTTTATAATTCACTCAATCACTACTTTGTAGAATTTTAATTGCTTGCATAATTTTTCCTAATTAGTTGTGATTCAATTAGATAGGTTATGCTTTGGTTAGATAATCTATGCTTAAGGGATACAATTAATGTTTGAGAATATGCTTGATAATTTGTGAATTAAGAAAAAGAAATTTTAAAAATAATTAGAGTTTTGGAATCTTTATCATCATTTATTCATGTGTAATAGTGGAATCTAGTGTCTTGGTTATTTTCACTCTAAACAAAAACAAATTTGGATTAAAATTTTCTCTACTTTTAGTTTAAATTAATCTAGCTTTCACAAGTCTTACGAACTCATTCTTACCACTATCAAAATTACATCAACGATATCGTAATCGCCGTCCTTCCCTGCAAACAGTTTATATTTAAAACTACCATTCCGTATGGTTTAAAAATAAAATAAAATGTCTCAAAGTTCACAATCCAAAGTCCAAAAATAAAGTGCAAAAGAAAAAAAAAATACAAAAATAAAAGATATCCTAATACAATTTCTAAAAAGAAAATCTAAAGAAATAAAAACTAAAATAAAAATAAAATCTAAAAACCTAATAAAATAAAATAAAATTTCTTTGTCTTTCTTTTCCCTTTCTTTTAGCTTTTATCTTTGGCTCCTAATCTCGTAGTCACCAAAGTCTTTGGCTTAAATTCTTTTCGGTCCAAACTCCAAACCTGTAGCACAAAGAAATATATCCAAAGAAACGTAAAATAGAACAAAGAGAAAATAATAAAAATCTAAAAAAAATAATAAATCTAAAAACTCTAACTTAAAAACAAGTCCGCGTCGGCGGCGCCAAAAATTGATGTGATTTCAACTTTGTTGTAGTAAAAGGTTCGTTGAGACTTGTGAAAGCAATTGATTTTAGACTTATTTAAACTAAAAATAGAGAAAATTTAAATCCAAATTTGTTTTTAAGATTGAAAATAACCAAGACACTAGATTCCACTATTACACATGAATGAATGATGGTAAAAATTCCAAAACTCTAATTATCTTTAAAATCTCTTTTTCTTAATTCACAAATAATCAAGCATATTCTCAAACATTAATTGTATCCCTTAAGCATAGATTATCTAAACAAAGTATAACCTATCTAATTGAATCACAACTAATTAAGAAAAATTATGCAAACAATTAAAATTCTGCAAAGCAGTGATTTGAGTGAATTATAAAATGCAAATTAGAGAAAAGTAAAATAATTACCAATTATTCATGCATCAATAGCTTCCTCCGTGCCTTGATTACGCGAGAATTAGCTCATCATTATCATGGAAACATGCTCAAAATTCATCTTTATTAATGCTCAAAAATGGTTCACAAATGATGAAATGGGAGAAAAAATGATAAAAACCGGGTTTTGTAACACTCATATTTGTTACAAAATCAGTTGTTACAGGAAACGATAAGGAAATACCGTCACTAGCACTGTTGAAGAACGACGGTCTTTGAGGGTCTTATGTTCTTCGTACCTTCTTCACCAGCAGAAAGCAGCAACTTCCTGTAACTTTTTTTCTCGATTTTTTTGATGCTCTAAACGTCTCCCTTTTCTCCCTCTAAACTCTCTGCCCCCTCTATGAGTCTCCTACAGCCTTTATATAGTCACAGGACCAAGAATACCTTCGTAATAACTCCAAAATCTTCTCGATATCCAACCAATAACTCAGGAATATTTTATTTTCTATTTTATATTCTCACGCGTCTGTTCGCAGTATACACGCTCCAACACGTCACAAACCAATCCCAGATGGAGTAGAACTCGTGCAAGGCTGATAACTCCATGTTTCTTCCACAAATAAACTCAAGAAAATATATCCTCCCTGTTTTGCTCAAATATGATTCTCCGGCCAATTCTAGCTGAAACGAACGACTTTACCACGCATGTTACACTCAGAGGAACAAACCCAACCAAATTCAGCCATTGAATCTCCTTAAAACTCCTTCAAATTCTTAACCCAATTCTGGCAGTTCAAAATCATTTTTTCCCGCCAAAATTTCTTTTTCAAACTAGGAAGGAGAAGGGTGTCCCCCTAACCAAACCGGGGGTGCGAATAGCAGGTGCCCAACTGAGGTGCCCCTTATCCAAACTGAGAGTCCGAATAACAAATGTCCCTTGGGTGCCTTTAGACAACTTTTCGAGCCGATTTTTTTCCAAAAATGTTTATTGCCCAAAAATACCTACAAACACATAAAACACCATAATAAGTACAAAAATTGGTACTAACAATATATACAATAGAGATGAAAATAGACACATAAATGCATCTATCAGGCTGCGGCACAAAAAGAACTTCTCGCTTATCTGAAGACTTTGACAGAGCAATTGTCGTCTGGCCATCGTCGACAGGAGAAAGAAAAAGCTAAGGAAGTTTCGTCGGACGCTGATCCTGAAATCTCCCCAATCCATGTTCCGGGAGATGATGAAGTCTGCAACACTACAGATAATCCACCAGCGAAGGGTCAACCAAGCTTCATCACTCGTGAAGACTAGGAGTGATTTTTGGAGGATCGTGGGAAGGATAAGACATCATCGATATCATCAGTCCATCGTGACCAACCCCCATATTCTTTTCACATGCAGAGAGTTCCTTTCCCCAAAAGTTACACTTCTCCAACATTCACACTCTATGATGGAACATGCAATGTTTGGGAGCACGTTTCACGATTCTTGGAATCATTGGGTGAGCATGAGTACAACCACACTATTCGTCTGAATGAGTTTTTAAAGTTTCTGACAGGCAGAGCATACACATGGTATAACAACATCGCACTAGGGTGCACCGCCAGTTATGGTGAAATGGTTAACGCCTTCTAAAGAAGGTACTTTTTTTCTTTCAGAACAAGTCACCCTCTCCGATATGGGAAGGATGTTTCAGAGAAACAATGAGCACCCAATGATTATGTGAAAAGGTCCAGAGTTTAAGCTTTGGATTGCCATGATCATAATGTCACTGAACAACAATTTGTGCAACTCATAAAGCCTTATTAGAAAATCTCTGATTCCAGACCTTCTCGGAACTTTATGAAATAGCTAAGCGATCAGCAGTCACTGCACCTGCTTTAATGGAAAGGGAAAACCCCACAAAGATCTAGGAACCTTGTGAGACTCACGGCAGCAGATGCCTTGCTAACAAGCAGTACAATATCCAACCTTACATGAACGTTGTTGCTGAAAGAAGTGAGAGGAAGGCCGCCTCTCAAGAGGAACAACATCCCAATCATGCAGCTTTAATATCCGGGGCTCCTTAGAAATAAAAAAAGAATGATAATCAAACCCGAAATGCACAAACTCCGACCCAGCAACAACAAACGGGAAATGATCAGACAGACTCAAACTTCCCCCTTCCTATGGAGGAATTAATCGAATTGCTGGAAGTCTGGATCCAATATGGTGTAATCAAATTGTCATTTATCAGGAGAGAGTCTACTGAAGAGTAAATATAGAAATCATATGTATTGACGCTTTCATAGGTTCGTCAATCATCCAACAAGTGATTGTAATGTTTTGAAGCGTATCTTCAAAAAAAAAATTGAATCAGGAGAGCTTCATCTTGGGACTGAAGGAGTGCACGGGGACCCTATTCCAATTAGGAAATTCACTCCCTTTGAGAAAACTGTCAATGAAGCAATTCAATCCTTGGAGGAATATATGTGAATCACTCTATCTGTCAAAGGTAAAAAGTAAATATATGTTCACCGCTCTTAATCACATTGTGTCAGGAAGACGTTTATCTATCCCAGAGATACCCCATGAACCTTCAGCTACATACAAAGAGATGTACGAGTGGGGACTGTTTACTATAGTCAATCTCAAAGGAAATGAATTTAGGAGAACGTTGATTGATGTTGAAACTGCCATCAATATTATCCCATTGAACACCCTTAGAGCTGCGGGTATCACTCGACAAGAAGCTACTCATGCTCTTATCTCAATCAGAGACAATGAAGAAACTCCCAGAGATTCTTATGGCTACATCACTTCGAAGATGAAGATAGGTTAAACCTGGACAGAAACCAAGTTTTTGAGGATCCAGGATACGACTTGATCCTCGGACGAGCATGGCTACATGCTGAAAAGATGTCTCTAGTAACATGTCTCTCCGATGAAGAAAATTCTCATCCATGAGACTTGCTGGACGCTCTATCATCATGGCACTTGGAGGAACTTCGAACTGTGTTGGGGTTGAAGCAAGAACCCGAAGAAGATGAATTGGCATTCATCAAGAGATTTTGCGCTCATGAAAATCCCATTTCACTGATGTATTTGTCATCTATCCTCCCACATGCTGTCCTAGCATGGGGACTCAATTCTGCTAGCAACTCTGTTGTTGCAAGATGTTATCAATGGGTAGCTTCACTATTGAAATATTTTACCAAGTGATTGGATCTGAATCCTCTCCAAATTTAGCATCACACTGGGACACATTCATTACTGAGCTGATGTCCAAGCATGGCAAACAACACCTCGGGTATTTTCCCATAACCCTGCAGGATCATTATAAGAAAGCTATGATGTCTGCACAAATGTGGAATCCCATTAATGAAGGTATGATGAAAGGAATAACGGACCAGCAGAAGATATTCAAGGCCAAGGCGATCAATCCTAACAAATTTTATGAAGGAGATTTACTTCCCAAAGCGACTAGGTGCAATCTCCATTCCGGAATAAAATCCAATTGGGAAAGACCTTTTATAATTGCCAAGTCTGTTCTTGGAGGATACTACAAGTTAGTCAATATAGATGGTAGAACAGGTGGGGCAGTAATACAAGAGAAGTGGATCAAAGCATTCGATGCTTGAGGTATTCGGTGTTTGAGGTATTCGATGTTTGAGGCATTTCATGCTGGACAATGGACACCCAAAACATCTGAAGTTTGCATTTAGGATTTTTTTAATTAACTTGTATTTTTGATTCCTCCAAAACGTATGCAATACTTGCATTCAATAATTGAATTCCCTTTCAGCAATTAATCACAATTCATTGATTTAAAGGAAATCTATATCAGATCTAAAAGAAAATCCATACAACTGTCAATCATCTACTTATCAAAAACCAACCAAAGAATCAAAACCAAGTAAAATGTCAATCATCTACTTATCAAAAACCAACCAAAGAATCAAAACCAAGTAAAATCTCTTATCTCTCAGAAGTTCAAGTATAGAGTCCAAGAGATCATGGAAACAAGACTAAAGAAAATTGGAAAAATATGATTTATGCTATTCAGAAAGCGTTATCTTCATGCTTTGCAAAACGACTTTCTCCCACTCCAGCTCTCTAGTCAGTCTGGGAATCTTCGCCTCTGTATCCATCACAACACTATTATAAAAAGGTACACTTTTCTTCGGCGTCTTCTTGATGGCATCAACTCTTTGACGAAGCCACCCCACATTGAAACCATATTGCCATTGGTAATGGCAATGTGGACGTACCTCCGTCATATTTCACCATACAAGTCGACATATCTAGTGGAGATACTAAATCCACCAACTAGTTACTGATACTTGAGTGGCTCGTGGAATGGAGTATTGAAAGCGACACCCGCATTCGGATATTCATGCAATATCATACGATTCTCCATCATTGGATCAATTTCTTCCGCCTCTGGAGCAACACCAAATTGAACTTCAGTCTCTCTAATGGTTTCAAAGGTAACATCTTCATGACCTGTAGGTGTAGATATGGTTGCATCACCACTTTGGTTCACAAGAATGCTCATGTCATCGTTATTAGCTTCATCATCCTCTATTTCACCGTTTTGCACCTAATGCAGCAATTATATGAGTTAGAGTACTTCAAGCATGGAATTCAAGTGGCAATAAAAAAATTCACAATATAGGTGAACTAATATCATCAAATTAATTCATTAATCATTCAATACACAAGCAAATAGTGTAAGGACCTAACAAGACATTTTGCAACAAGCTCGTCTGGGATGATTTTACATTGTCCTATACAAGACGATGAACTGGGAGCAATTAGTGAGGAATCTAAGGATGGGTCATATGTCATTATCTTCATTTGGTGGTCCTTTATAACATATCCAAAACTAATAGCAATTGGATGAATGAGCTAAAAGACGTGAATTTTTTTTATCAAACTACATGACAGCTGAAGATTTTCTGAAGACTTCCTGAAAGTTTACTGTTTTATCAATTTCGACCACTAAACGGGTTCAAAACTCAAAAATCTTCTTCAAAAATCTAGGAAATTTCTTAGGCATCAAAAAGTTGGGGTAGATCACCAAAAACTGACGTCGGACAAAGATTCTACAACGTTTTTACTAAATGCCCAAACTGGCGGCGTATTACGGCGAAAATTATCATTCATTCATATGGATTCTTATTCATTCAACCATAAATCAGCAATTTCATACTTATATGAAGATAATATAAGATGGGCACTTACTTGGGTGGTCTCTAAACCGTTCGGGGAGTTAGGATTACCGGTGTCACCAGTAGAATCACTATTACCTCCATTCGGTTTCGAATCCTTGTGGTTCTCTTCCTCATCATCCTCCGAAGAAGAATGGACATCATTTTTACCTCGGTCTTCAAGATAAATTTCCTCCTAGAAACGATGACAACAAATATTATTATTTCATTCAAGAAGTATCACAAATAATTGCACAAAGAGATGCTTATATCGACATTTTCGTCTTCATCACTGTCAGATTGAGGAGCAGATTGTCCAGTTTTGGTGAATCGAAGGACGTCAATGTTTGATGGAGCAACATATTATAATAAGGTAACAAAATGTTTGCTTTACGATCCTAATTATATGGGGGAAAATTTATCATAAAAAAGGCATTAATGATTAACCAAAGAAGCGGATGGAGATTTCATTGTGTTTGATAACATCATATAAGTCTTGCTTCTGCTCTCCCACCCTGGGGACTTTCTTCAATGTCCATGAAGTCTACATCATTCCGAGGCCTTACAACATGCTCGTCCTATAATAAAGGTTAATGGAATACGTAAAATGCAATTATCATACTTCTTCAAGGACAATAAGGAAAGTACTTACTTGCGAAGATCCTTGAAGTATTTTTTATTTGTCACCAGGAATTGGCTTTAACCTTGGTCAATTAGAAATCATCTCAGCAGTAGGAGCTCCTTGTTTTAGTGGAAGAACTTCGAATACAAAGTTATAAAGACGCTCGTGTTGCTCATTTCAAAAGTTTATATAACCCGGAGTCACATATGTTGCTTGGTCTAAACGAGAAGAAAAGTATTCATGTACGCTTACATGGGGACGATACAAGCAAGTGCGGAGTTGCTCGACTGGGGGCTTATCAATCCGAACGGAAGGGAAACAACCCATCTGCCGAGCTTCCCTATCAATGTTATATTCTTTAACAAGATAGTTTCCCTACATCATAGATACTAAATGACCGCGCCGGAGTGCAACTCAACATAAAAGTTCACTCACCATCATCAAGGCTTGAACCGGATTGCAAAATGATATTTTCTTTAATATTAAAAGTGATCAACTGAGAAATATAAGGGGGAACAAGCGCGTATGGACGAAAATTAATTTCAGACTCATTGTCTAGCAAATCGACGAAACGTGCTTTAGACTGTGGAAGCTTAGTAGACCAATGCAAGATTCTAATATTATCTTCTTCAGAGAAAGCATGAAGCAAATCAACACCTATCCCTTGCAAAACACTACGAGAAATGGGCGCATAATTGCTGAAGTTCTCCCACAATAATTCTTGGAGAAATATTGAATTAATGTTTTATTCAATTTTCATGAAGCCATTAGAGACGTTGGTGTCAACAATTAAGGAGTCCAAGTTAGAATACAATGAACCCACGAACAGACTGCCAATGAGAAGTTTCTCACCTTTTGCAATTTTGATAACAAGGGGAGCTACAAATGGCTTTAACAAAATTCCATCGTCTTAAAGAACATTTCTGGACAACCACAAAGATAAAAAAGCAGGAATGGTCAATGTACTATTCGCATGCTTATTGAGATCCTTCTTTATCGGCCACCAATTCCTCAGCCATTGAGCATAACAGTTTCCAAAAGCTTGATTAATTTCATGCATCCTCGCTGTCAAAACTTCGGACATCGCAGTCTCCTCTACTGATAACCTTTCTGGAAGATTGCACGTAACAGGAAGATGCAACAAGGCTGTCACGTCCTCCAAAGTGATAGTGAACTCTCCCCATTTGCATATGAAAGTGTGAGTAGGAATACACCATCGAGCAAGAAGAGCTACGATACATCGTGCATCATGATTGATGAACAATTCTCCATCCGCTTTGACAGGCTCAGTTATCTGTGCACTGTCTAACATGGCTCGAACGTGGTCATGACCTAGCATATGCCTCGTCCATCTTGAGAAGTCTGCTAAAGGTCTTCGAGAAAGTTTGAAGTTTATGGATGAAGCAGAATAATGCCCTCCTTGCAGACAGAACCGAATTATTGCTTAGGGAGAGACTAGCTTTCTCTGAGTAATTTCTCTATGATTCACAAGGAGACGGAATGCATAACCTAGAGGACAATACCGATAATGGTTAATATCAATCCAGAGATATAGACCCACACACTGAGAGGATTTTTCTCATCTATACCGATTGTCTTAATATGCAGTTGGTATTGATAAAATGAGTTCGACTATGCCGACACACCACAATTTAACACCAGAGAAATTTGTGTCTTTGTCGGCATAGTTTTCTACATAAACTTTAACCCCGACACATAGTCGGCATAACATTCAACCTAAATTCAATACCGATGCAAAACTCGATATTGTATTCAACCTAAAATTCTATATCAATGAAACAATCGGCATTGAATTCAACATACTTACAATGCCGATTGAAACCCTGTAACTGAATTTTAATATCTAGTTTTTTAATTGAAAACCTAAAAAGACAATATCACATTACTAAAATAACGACGAGAATCACTTACCTTCTCACCAGAGCCATTTTATTGATAGGTTTATCATCCGAGTCCTCTTTTTCTTCTTGATTTCCAGCTGCATGAATTTATCTTTCAAAACTTGTTTTGCTTTCTTTTGAGCTCTAATTCCGACATCAGGATCAACATAGGACCTACCACTTCGTTCCGTTCTCACTTTCATTTTATAAAAGGTATTAATGGATGAAGAAATTTTTTGAGTCGTTAATCAATTGAAGATTAAGCGAAGAAGATGGAAGAAAAAAAAGAAAGAGAAGAAAAAAAGAAAGAAAAAGAGTTAGACAGTTATAGGTTTAGGGGACCCCTTTTTGGTTTTGTGAATAAGAATATATTTAAAGAAGAATATATGGGACAAAATGTATAAAATGGCTATTAAGATAGGAAGATGATACACTTACTGACGCCTGCTCCCGCAAAACGTCCTGATAGGGGAAATCAACATTTAGATAGGTAAAGGGTTTGTGTGGGTCCCCTTTTCTATTATAGGCGGGACCAAAATCTGGATTATGTCTCGGTCAACTAATCATTTCCGATTAAGAAACACCTCCCAGAAGGAGATGTAGTCGTAAACACCCTGCGGTTTCAGGAGTTCCCAAATACTCGTAAAGAACGTATCCCAACAGGAAATCCAAGGAGCATAGGAAGGAAGAGTTAGATCTTAAACTTGTGTCCAACTTGAAGATCGTAGCCTTCACGGGAGAAGCTACTTCAAAAGGTGTCGAACTCTTATTGAGGAAGACCCGATGGTTACGCTGTCATCCTATGTTCCAAGACAATGCAGGTGCCACCACTTTAAAATTTAATACTCCCGTTGCAAGAAAGGAACTGAAATTATAGTGGGCAGCACCCAAGTCCAACCTTCCTAGACCTGTAACGTGAAACTACATTGCAGAAAGAGAAGGCAAACATTCTCATCTGCTAAGTTACAAAGCAAGCAGATGCCATTGATAGACACCGCTCTACTATTTAGATTATCAACTGCTCCAATTTTGTTGAGCCACAATTGCCATAAGAAGAAGCTAACTTTAGATGGTAGTTTGTTGTTCCAATTAAACTTTTAAGGCCAGTTCGGAGAAGATTCTATCAAAACATTCTCTAATAAAAGCCACGGGTAACAAGACTTGACTAAGCTGATTTCAGAAAACAACAACAGCCGCTTTATTTATAGAACTTTTTGTTGCGGGTTTGCCGCTATTGCAGGCTTGCCGCTAAACAGCAACAAACAAACGTTTGGGCGCTGCAGTGTTCAGATTTGATGATGACAATCATGAAACTTTTAAAAGCAATTAACAAATCCATTCTAGACCAACTAGTGAAACTTATGATGGGTTTTCAAGCATCAAAAACTTGTCATTAATACGTTATATAGAGGTGAGGCCCTTGGGTAAGTTTTGTTTTAGTGATGAACACATATGGCGGAAGAGACGGGTACCATTTTTCTTCCTGGTGTACCAAAAATCCACAAAAAAAGAAGAAGCAAAAGATAAAGATAGTTACTAGGGGACAGCCATTTTTACTATAGGGAAAAATGATCTCGGGGTGGATTTAGAAAAGACTTTCCCCTTATTAATAATCATTTATTATTTGGATTTTTCATATCAAATTTTAAATAACTTAATTTCATTATCGTGGAAAATTACTAATATGGTGATGAAGTTGAAATACTACACCGTATCCAAACTCATGAAATTAAAAATGCATTTACTGATCAACTGATATGATGCTTAGAAATATTATTTCCTGCGAGCAATCATAATGGACATAATGATATATATTTTTCATATAAAACCGTTTTCTGAGGGAGTTTCAACGGAGGAATTAAATCACATTGGAAATTACAACTGCAACAAAGAGAAAACCAAGTTTAATTGAAATTCATTACGTATCTAAACAAACTGTGATATTTGATCATTTCGGATAATTGGGGTATGAAACTTTTTCGTTTCAGTATTTGAGAACAAGTATTTGTTGGGAATCATCTAACCATCTGAACTACATTGCGTTAGACGCTATTCTCTTATAACAGCCACTAACACTCCAAAACTAATTACTCCTTGTTGCAACATTGCCGTGCACCAGTGGCATATAGCCTTGTCCATTTGGCTGCAAGGTACCAAGAAGAAGAAGAAACTCCAGCTATAGACAAAGTAGATTAATGAAGAAGCAAGAGTGAAGACAGAAAAGTATGAGAATAAAAGATAAATAAAAAAGACAAAAGAAAAGACGTCATTGTCGTTTCAATAAACAAGATCGTAAAGTGTGGAAGGTGTTGATTATTAGTGAACTAATGATCTGATTATAGTTTGTTATGGGCAATCAAAATGATAGAGGGAAAGCTTTTTTCTTTTTTTCTTTTTGTGAACTCCACCCCAAAGTTGGTTTTCCCTCTAATAACAATGGCTTTCCCCCTAACAAAGATAAAGAGGAACCCATAGAAGGAAGACAGGACTGTTTTTAGTATCTAAAATCCCCGAAAGTCAAACCAGTGTGTCTAATCTCCTAACCATAGACGTTATAATTGCATTTTTATAGCTTACATTATGTGGTTTTAACTTTGTTAGGTCAACCAAGCTGGCATTTGCAATCATCATAATACCGTCGGTAAGGATTTCTTTATGAGTGGTATTAACAACTTAACATCCACCATTATCAATTTCTGTGAGTCACAAGTGAATAGAAGAATAGTGAAACTCAAGGCCTCAATGATATTTGTCAACCATCTTTTGCTTGGAAGATATACCCAGCAGACGGAAGATCATAATTGCCGACGAGGAAAATATGAGGATTTCAAGATTTAAAATGTCTTTCATAACTTTATATTGTCCAACTTCCACGGGGAGCCGGAACAACTGACGACCATAAGCGCTCATAGAGTTGTAACAAACAACAGCATAAGCTATCCAGGATTAAAACCCTACTGCAAAGTAATAACGAACAAGAATCATAAACTACTAAAATATAGAATGATAATGTAACACCAGTCTTCCTCACCCAACGACCTTCTGGGAGACTACCTTCTTGAAGTAAGGTGGAATTGAATACATTAAAATTCGCAGCAGTACTAGAAAGTGTAGTTATTCTCAGAAGGTTTCTGTTTCACGTTCGATCTCTGGATTTCTAGAGCCAATGAGCAAAATTTCTATGACCTACAGTTCTTATTTCTCTCATAGCCATTGCAGCAGACTTATCACGAATACCGCATAGGTGGGTACTCATCAGAGAATCATGGAGGAGAATAACTTTAACATGGTTATCATGATGGTGAAGAAGTCAACCCACGACCCCCGTCTTATAATTTGCAATTTGTACAACATAAGATTCCCTAGCACCTTTAGCAAACATTGCGAAGATTTTTCTACTTATTTGATAATTATCCAACATAAAGCATTTTACTAGAAAAGCCCACACATTCTCACCACTAGTAGCAATCAAATTATCAAAGATGAAAGGAAGAGAAACTGTAACCTACCTTATCCTGGCAACCCTCCTCCTTGCGGTTTCACCATGTTATTACTTCACAACTCCCTTTCTTGCTCAAGCTACAAAATCAGGCAAGCTACTAACTTTCACTCTTTGCAGCTACTACTCATCTGAGTTAAAATAAGATTAAAATTCTGACTCAAAACTTCTAATATGCTCATCTTCTGTCTAATTAGTTGATTTCGAGGTCAAACCTGCAGAACCCCGATTTGAATCAGAAAGTAAAGTTTTTTTAGATACTCAGGTGAGTTTCATGAATATATTTCTACTTACTAGACTCTTTACATCTACCTTATATTTTACTTGATCCAAATAACTTACACCTAAGCTCTTCCTTGCAACTGTTTCGCGTAAAGAAGAATATAGAAATGCAGGTATATGTAAGCAAGTATCACAAGGCTCGATCTGGACCCAGCCCGATAGGAAACCGGAACACTCCATTCAAGCCGTGAAATAATAGGTATGAAATTTCTTCGTGCACGAGAAAGTGAGTGAGGTAGTGTAACAATGTAAGTTCAATAAGGTTGCATGTATTTGAGTCGGTTTGCTGACTTGATGTATGGGGTACATGACTGTATTCTGAGTTTTTAATAATAGAGGAAAGAACTTATGGAGGCTCGGAGTTTACAACCATTTAGTTGACAGATTCCATCGTACATGATCTATAATTGCTGTATAACATCTGCGTTCTAAAGATTCATATGAGATAATATTAGATTGGCTTGATGAAGCTTATCATCTTCTGGCATGACTGAAGTTACAATGGTACCATGTTGAATCAGGGTTTCTTTTGGGTTACTTGTACCAGTTGAATTTAATGAATTTGTAGGAAACCCCAAAGCAATCAAATAAGCCAACATAAGAATGGCCACTATATTAATAAAAATACAATACGTTGAGATATACAGGACTCACCAGTAGCTACAAGAAGAGATACCATACATGACATGTTCACACAGTACGCTTCCTCTTTGATCGCTTGCTCTTCTTTGGACCTGAATAATCTGGAATCTGTGTACTGCCACTAGAAGCTAATGCCTCTTCTAGAACATCCTGAGATAAATGATTTTTTTAAATCAGTTAACAGAAAGGAAAGCTGAAATCACTTTAAATTGGACGACCTTAGAGTATTTTGCACAACCAGAAATATACAGAGGGATGCAATTTACCGTGTTGGCTGTCTCTTCGTCAGAGACGTCATCAGCATCAGACACGGAGTCCAAAACTTGATTGTCTTCAGATAGCAGAGCTTTGTTCACTTTTTTCTTCTCTTCTTCTTTCAACTGTCGAAACCTATTGTCATGATTGGCATACCCGCAATTAGTGAACTGCTGAAATACAAAATTGTTCCTCATTTTAAGCATAAGACCAACCTTTCACCGGCTCGTGATGGTTGAGATGACGATCTTTTTGCTTGACCTGCACTAATGATTCCGCTTGCATTCTCACTTACAGCAGGCTTTGCACCACCTAACTTACGTAACCACACTTGTTGTGCAGTGGAGAGGATGTTGTTCGTAAACCTAGGAACCCAACAAATAACTTAAAATGCATGCAACGAAGGTACATCGAGGTGAAATTAAAGCAGAATTATTCATTTCAATGAACACTTTTATCCAACTGAAATAGTGAACTGCTTAATAATCTCTACCCATATCATTCCAGTATTTTATGTATTATAACGCCATAGTATTTGAGACCTACCAGTAAATTGACAACCCTGATGGGACGGATAAAGAGAAGTAACCAATCATAAGGGGAAGAAACTTGAAGATAAGTTGTGTGTTCTTCATATTGGGATCGTCCGACTGAAAGAGGAAGACATTAGTCCATAAAACTTTTTTTGGAAGCCTGGTAAATTACTTAGCAGTGTAGAGATGACAGCGCTAAATAAGCAAAGTTAATAATCCACCTGTGGAGGCTTCATGATCTCCATTGAAACAAACTGAGAAGCGACTAGGAGGACGGGTAAAACTAGGTAAGCTGCAGTATCGGACCAGCCCAATGGTGGATGTCCATCCTGCACAACACATTCTGTACTGTTATCTATACAGAATGCATGAAGTGAAATAAATTTGAGTAGTGCTACCTCATCAGTCTGTGGCAGTTTTAAGTAAAGTGTAAATTTTATTTCAAGTGTATTTTGGATAAAAAATAATGGGACGTGAATGGAGTACGACACATCATTGAAACATGTCTAGGGAAAGGCTTTCCAAATTATCAGCTAACAAATAAGAAGAGCATGCATGACTTAAATCTGAAGTTGGTTACCACAAATGGAAAAAGCCAGGAAATGCCAGATCCACTTTGTCTAGCAGCAATACTGGTAGGCCCCCCCAAAGATGGAATCCAAAAAAACCCTTCAGTCAGCAATCCCTGAAGATAAAGTTGATGCATTAGAAATTAGTAAATTACCATATATATATATATGTTATATGATTTTACACACAGACTGTTCGCCAGCAAAGACCATCTACATTATGGTTATCTCATTACCTCATTTGCTACATTTGAAAGAGCTTGATATAACCCAATAAAGACTGGTATTGTAGCCAAAGTTGGGAAACACCCTGTTTATCAGCAACACGAATCCAAAGATTATCGAAATGATGATCAGATATTACTAGTATTCGGGGATGAAGATAGCACGTGACAGTAAGAGGTAAGTGAATTACGAAAACCAAAAAAACCAACCATAAAAATGCTTATCATTGAAGTCAAAAAAAGAGACTAGATGAGCTACAAATATAACCTGCCAGTGGATTAACCCCAGCTTGCTTGTAAAGGCGAGATGTCTCAAGTTGTATTCTTTCCTGAGAAACAGATTATCAAAATGAAAAAAAAAACTCAGAAAGCTTCAAATATCTTGTCTAAAATGAAATCCACATGAGCAGTTTTGAATTACATGGTAAATGATTTCTAATGAATGTATGACAAGTGCTCCCACATTTTCATGTAAAAAATCAAAAAAGAAAAGAAAGAGAAGCAAGTTTGGGGTACGGCATAAAATATCGGCAAGGCACCACTACTTTTTTAGAACAATCCAATTGAAGCCAGGCAGGAAAATAAAAGACATAACTGGGTTCTTACAGTCTCCTTCTACATTATTTTTCAAAAGATACAGAAAATTTGAATAAGTTACTTGAAATAAAGATTGCATAAACCCAAAAAAATTCAAAAGGCATGCATGATCTAACATATTTCTAGAGCTACTTTATTTCAGCGCCAAAGAATTTAATGCTAATGGTTATGCACTTGGCCAGAGAAATATATGTTTTACCTGATTGCCCGCATATCTTGCTTGAATAGCTTTGATCTTGGGCTGAAGATTTTGCATTGCCAATGTTGACTCAACCTGCATGTCAAATCAACAAAACAAATTTGAGGTTGGGGACACATATTTTCTTAGAAATTAAAAGACAGTAGACAATGGCCCATTAAGATGATTATATTTTCCTCGTTAAATCGCTTAGGAGAACGGCCAAACTTACCTGCTGCTTCGTCAATGGAAGAGTGACTGCCTTAACAAGTACAGTGAGCAAGATAATCGCAAACCCATATGAGTAGGGAACATGTACAGCTGTCAGTCCATCCTTCAAGACCTGTAAATAAAACAATAACTCATCTCCCTTGATCACAGTGTGTAACAACAAGAAAAGACACAATGTAAAAGGCAAAAATATAGAAACAGAAGAAAAACATGAAAGCTAAACTATAGAAGCATCTCGATGCCCCTCTAATAAAAGTTCATCTGGTGTTGACATCCCCACAACCTGAGTTCAAACTCGTAAGCACTCTAATTCCTACCGGCCAATCAAAACAATAAACTACAGAAACATCAACCATATGTAGTATTAGAGCATAAATCAGCTCGAAATCCCATCAAATTATTTACTTTGACATGTTTTAGACTCCCAAACTAACAAAGCTAAGGCCACGACAATATTAGTTACCTACTTATCTTTGGTGTACTCATTTCCAGTTCCCATCATCTCATTTCTTCCCAATGAACTATCACATACATTAATTCCTCCTCAAAAGATACCTAAATCAATTCTCTAGCATCCAACCCAGACCCGAGGTTCATAGAGCTGTGATTAACTCCCACAAATCTCCTCCACCCATTTCGAAACAGTACCTTACACTATATTATCCTAAATTCTCTACAACCACCAAGGCATAGCAATAGGCAATAACACAAACTATAGGCTATTGCACAAACAAAAATAATATATTACATTTTTCAGCTAAAATTCACAACAGTTTACAATATCACCTAAACCCACAAGGACATAACAATCATATAACAAACAAATTAAGCAAAACCATGAGCACCCTTTAATAATATTACCTTGAGAACAACTTCCATAGCATCTGAAATGAAAGCAAACCAACCACCACTTTTCTGAACAGCAACATCAGTAGAACCAGAAGCATCTACACTAGTTGTAGCTGAATCAGCAGCAACAACAGCTGCATCAGCAAGTGTATATAATAATCCTTCAGCTCTATTATAAATTGCCTGAAAATCAACAGAATGAATTGGAGGAATTTCTTGTAAGCTGAATTTGATTCTGTTGAATTTGCGACTAGGTGTTGTAGTGGATAAAGGATATATGTGGTGGTTACTACTATGATGACGAGAAACAGAAAGTAGTGAATTACTCAGAAACGGTGAATATATTAAGGATTTCGCCATTTTTGAAGATATTTTCCGAGGAATTTAATTTCAGTTTTTTCCTTTTCCTCCTGTTTCAACTCAAGGTGGAGTTGAGATGAGGGGAGAGAGTTCCAAAATCCCACACAAAGAGTTTTTCAGATTTTTTTCACTACGTATTATCCGTTTCTCATGGGTTATGTATTTAGTTACCAAAGCCCATGAGGTGGCCCGAGACTTTGAACACGGGTTACTGAAGCCACGTATTCGTATAGTTGTTGGGAATAAGGTGGTCGGCATTTTTACACGAGGTTGAAAGTGGCAATAAGGTGGTCGGCATTTTTACACGAGGTTGATACCCGAGTGTCTGAGAAGATTTTTTTGCTTTCGTATTTGGAGAATGTAATTCAGTATTTTTCTTTTTTATTCTTTGCTTTTGTTTTGAGTTTGATAAAAAATTTGGACAATTATCTATATTAGATTTGTGCCCGTGCTACGTACCGGGTATATTTTTCCATTTAATTTGGTGTTCGCGGGGCTTCGCCCCGCCCTGTTACAATGCATTTTTGATTTGGTGTGCGTTGGGCTTCGTCCCGCACCGTGGAGATGCATTTTTTGATTTGGCTTCGCGCCGCCACCTGGCGATGTATTTTTGATTTGGTGTGGCGGGGCAAATACATTAAATAGGTAGAGAATATGTGCAGATTTTATTTATTTTTACTTTTAACTTGGTGTGCGCAGGGCTTCGCCCCTCCCCGTGGTAATGTTTTTGATTTGGTGTGCGTGGGGCTTCCCCCGCCCCGTGGCAATGCATTTTTGATCTGGTGTGCGTTGGGCTTCGTCCCGTCCCGTGGAAATGCATTTTTGATTTGGTGTGTGAGGAGCTTCGCTTCGTCTCGTGAAGATGTATTTTTTATTTGGTGTGGTAGGGAAAATACATTAAATAGGTGGAGAATATGTGTAAATTTTATTTATATTTTTCACTTAACTTGGTGTGCGCGGGGCTTCGACCCACCCCATGGCAATGCATTTTTGACTTTTTGTGCACCGGGCTTAGCCCCGCCCCGTGGTGATGCGATTTTGATTTGGTGTGGCGGGGAAAATAAATTAAATAGGTAGAGAATATGTGCAGATTTTATTTATTTTTTCCTTTTATTTTTGTAGAAAATATGTGGATTTTTGTCCCCTTTATAAATTAATTTGGAAAAAAGAGTCATAATATTTATTTTTTCCTTTTATTTTTGTAAAAAATTTGTGGATTTTTTCCCCTTTATGTAGAATCGCTCGCCCAAAGTAGGGTGAACGCGCTGTTTGAAAACCCTAGTTTGCGTTGCGGCGACACACTACTGTCGCAAATTGATCACAACCATCCATCTTCGCCAGCCACATTGAGTGGCTTAGATCCAATTTCAGACGATCAAGAGGCACCAACATGATCGCCGGCGGCTCATCTCCATCCCCAGCTGATTCGAATTACATGCGGTGATCTAGAAGCACGTCGAACTGCTTGCCCAAAGTAGGGCGATCGCGCGCTTATAAAACCCTAAATTGAATAAGCAACGTTACGCAACTGCCGCAAATCTATAATTTGGAAAAAAGAGTCTTAATATAGTAGTTACTCGATTTCCAAATTGAATTCAGACTTCCATAAAATTCCAATCACGGTAAGTTAGGTTTTCCTTTTAAATTTGTAATTTTTAAACCAATCATACGTTACCAAGTGTTTGCCAAATGTTTTCACCTAAATATTGAATTTGGTTTCTTTTTTTTAATCTTTTTCGTATTCTTTTTAAACTAACCATACGTTGCCAAGTGTCCTTACCAAAACGCTCGTTTCACAAAACTCAAAAAGACCTATTTCGGCCAATAGGAAGCGAGGTTTTCCTCACCGTTCAACGTGAGAGCTTTATTTGTCTAGGTCTTTAAGTCTTTAAATTTGGAGAAAAAAAAAGTCCTAGTATATTATGTACTTGACTTTCGAATTGATTTAGCATATAGACTTTCGAATTGATGGATCTATATAATGTTGTATTAGCCCACCTAGAATTTGGATCCTGCTTTTGTCGCTGGTTCTGACACGACATTTAAGAAACCAGTATTAGAATTGGATTGTCAAGTCTAAACCATTCTATAAACTGCTAATTTTTTCCTATAAGAAAACAATAAACATTAATAAAAGCAAACCTCAATTCTAACATAGAATCAATGTCCATTGTAAAGACTCTGCTGCTCCACTTCACCGACCTATTCGTACTATTTAATTCTCAAATTCAAATTTAAAGCCAAAATAAATCTCTAACACACTTAAATTAAAAGCAGCGTTGTTATCTTTTTTTCTACTTCGTTCACTGATCATCCAAATTATTTGAAGGCAACCAATTGTTCACGGTGATGCGCCAGTATTACTAACCTATTTACTAAAAACACTGGACACCCTTTAACCACAATACCAGGTTCAGTTGGGCAAGTAGCTAAGGGACGATGATCAAGATCGGTCCCCCACCAGCCACCACTTAAAGACTCAGTTTCGGATTTTGTAGTGCGAAGAAAGTAGCACACCTATGAAGGCGGTTTCTGATCTTTTTGTATGTGAAAAAAGTTTTGTATTGGAAAAAGATTACGTCGTTTAACGGAAGTATTGTCCACCTTAGATGGTGTTACTAACGTACAATTAAGTATTTGGTGTAAACACGGTGTAAGAAAATTAATTAGATTAAAACTCTCACAAAAGTGTTGTCCACCTTCCTTTTTGTTAATGGTGTTACTAACGGACGGTTAAATACTTGATGTAAACAAAATGTAACCCAATTTTTAATATCCCGACCTATAGAGTTATGCCAAGTGTCCTCACCATAGCTTCTACATTAGAAAAAGCCTGTTTCGGCCAATAGAAAGCGAGGATTTCATCACCGTTCAACGTGAGAGCTTATTTTGTCAAGGCCTTTAAGGGGAAAGATGGCTGATTTGACCAACTTAAAGTTTAACGCTTAGCCTTAAACCCAAATCTATATAGCTGATTTGCCCAGTTGACTAGCAGTTTGAAGTGGATCGAGTCTTCCTTCAATAGTTTGGAGATCTTATGAAATACTCTTCTTGTATGTATTTATATGGGTTATGACGGGTTGGATATGGCAATGGGGCCAGTCCGGGTGGGGGCCAGTCCGGGTGGGGGCCTGGGTTCGGCTTTCGTATATCAAAAAAATAATATATATATATATATATATATAAGTGATTTGCATAACTTAAAATATATGGCCTCGCTTTAAACCCAAAATGGATTTGATTAAAGTTTGTTAGTAGAAATGATTAAGGTTTTAGTATTTGTTTTAGATAATATAATTATTAAGGTTTGTATAAAGGGTAATTTAGTAATTTTAACACACTTTAGACACCCTTATCATTCTCTACTGGGTAGATGAAGAAATCCATAGGCCTCAAATAAAAGCCATAAGCCTAAAACTAGGGAGGTAATATATCCCCAAGTTTATATATCCCCAAGTCAAAGAATTAGGAACCTAATTTTTTTTCCCGACTTCCGTCAAAAACTAAAGCTAAAACTTAATCTCAAATAACAATTCAATTTTATTTTTTTTCAAATTATATTTTCGGCGACAAACAACTCAAGTGATTGAGTTAAACACCTTTACTCTGTTCGTTTTCAAGAGATTTCCAACACAGCCGAAGATAAAATAAAGCTTTGTTTATATTTGTTTGAATTACATTCTCTGTATGTTAGATAATTTATACACATAATTTTTATACCGTTATAATCTAAAGAAAGTAACAAGATAATTGATTTATCATCTTCCTAAAAATAAGTTATATTGAAAATCCTATTGAGCTTGTTTTGGTATGATCTCCAATGACTCTTTGGACTCTTCATCAACAGCTGTAATAGGCTTACAACTGGATAGTTTATCTTCAACACTCCCCCTCAAGCGAGAGGGTGAGTATATCACACCGAGCTTGTACGCAAGGACTGGAATGATTGCTTAGGCAATGGCTATGTGAAAACGTCAGCTAGTTGAGAAGTTGTAGATACATGGCGAGTAACAAGTGAACCAGCAACAACTTTTTCCCTTATGAAGTGATAGTCTAATTATATATGCTTTGTACGAGCATGAAACTTAGGATTTTTGGCTAGGTTGAGAGCACTGATATTGTCACAATATAGAACTGGAGCTTTGGTAAGACTGATTCCAAGTTCACGAAGAAGATACATAATCCATGTAATATCAGCAGTAGTGGAGGTTGTGGATCTATATTCAGCCTCAGTATTAAAACGAGATACGGTTGGTTGTTTCTTCGAACACCATGATATGCAGTTAGCTCCCAACTAAATTTTATTGCCGGTCGTTGATCGTTGTGTATCCACACAACCAGCCCAATCAGCGTCGGAAAAGGCGTAAAGATTTAAGTGTGGAGTTGGCAAGTAGTCGAATCCCATAATCAAGAGTGTCGTTAAAGTACCGTAATATCCTTTTAACAGCTTGGAGATGAATAATAGTGGGACGATACATTAACCGACTGACAAGATTAATGGCATGCGCAATATCAGGCCTTGTAATATTAAGGTACTGCAATGAACCAACCATTTGACGATATTGAGTTGCATCAGCAAGAATACTTGTTGTGTGGTGAAGCTCGTGTTTAATTGCAAGTGGTGTGGCAACAGGTTTACTCTCGTACATTGAATTTTTAGCAAGAATGTCTTTGATGTATTTTTGCTGAGATAAGAATAAACCACCAGAATTATTGACTAAAACGTACATTGAATTGTTGTTTGATAATATCATCGACGTAAATCAGCAAATATATGGTACATGTGCCACAATGCAAGGTGAAAAGTGAGGAATCTGCTCTTCAACAATTAAATCCAACGCGAAGTAAGTATTGACTAAAACGTTCAAACCAGGCCCGTGGAACTTGTTTTAGTCCATAAATTGTTTTATGGAGATGACAAACATGATCGGGCTTTGATGGGTCGGTAAATCCGGGTGGTTGCTCCATATAGACACATTCTTTCAAGTAACGATGGAGGAATGCATTCTTTACGTCGAGTTGACGAAGTGGCCAACCACGTACAAGAGAAATCGAGAGAACAACCCGTAGAGTTGTATGCCTAACAACTGGGATAAATGTTTCATCATAGTCGACACCTTCAAGCTGGTTGTATCTTTTTGCGACCAATCGCGCTTTGAAGCGATCAATTGAGCCATCTGCTTTAAGCTTAGTTTTGAATACCCAACGAGAGCCAACCAAATTGTTGTGAGATTGGCGTGGAACTAGCATCTAAGTACGATTCCTGTATAGAGCTTTTAATTCATCAATCATAGTTGTAACCCAATGAGGACTCTTAAGAGCAGTTTTCATAGACGTAGGTTCAGTTGGGATCAGTGGCTTTTAGAACTGGTAGGGAAGTCGTTTGGGAAGATAAATAGGTACGAATTTTAGGTTTGATAATTCCTGCCTTTCCCCTAGTGGTCATAGAATGACCAGTTGTAGTTGAGGTAATAGGTTGTTGAATTTGTGGTGGATCAACGATAAGTTGACAGCTAAGTGAAGATGAATGACTAGGTGAATTAGTTTTTAATACCGGTTTGGTGTCCACATGGGATTCCGTAAATGGAGTTAAGGTAGAGCTGTGGCCAAGTTGTGTATTGTCTGTAAGTAATTGATCAAAAGTTTGTGGTGTAGATAATGGATTAGAGGTTTGTTGTAATGTAGTTCTAGGTAAGGGTGTAGATGGGTTTGATATGTTAGTTTCTGAAAATGGCAGCGTAGGTTCTAAATTTGATAGAGGATAAGGCGCTAAAACTGGCTGAGGTTCTGACGTCGGCGGAGGTAATTCCAAAGGTTTTGGGTTGGATTTCCACTCATTCAATGAAGTAATCTTCAAGCCACTGTTGATTGAGTTATTGCACGATTCCTTGAATGGAAAAACACATTCATCAAACACGACATGTCGTGAAATGAAGATACGCTTTGTAGACGGCTACAAACACCTGTAGCCTTTGTGGAGAGAACTATAACCTAAAAACACACATGGATATGATCGAGGTCAAAATTTATTTTTATTATAGACTCGAAGATGAGGAAAACACCTTCAACCAAAAATTCTAAGCATTTCATAGTTAGGGTGAGTATGGTATAGTGTAAAAACGGTGAATCTATTTTTAGGGTGGAATTTGGCAGTCGATTGACAAGATAAGTAGCCGTCAAAAAAACATCTGGCCAATAATGCTGAGGTATATTAGCATGAAACATCAAGGTGAAACCTGTTTCTACAATGTGGCAATTTTTTCGCTCCGCTACTCCATTTTGCACTGGAGTATGCGGACACGAAATATGCCGGATAATTCCTTGTTGCTGCAAGTAGTTTATTAAGGCTGTAGAGGAAAATTCTTCCCTTCTATCACACTGAAATATTTTAACATGATTATCAAACTGATTTCAATCATTTTATGAAAAGTAACAAAAGTAGAATAAAAAACTGATTTCTTTTTAAAAGGATAGATCCAAGTGTATCTAGAAAAATCGTCGACAAAAATAACAAAGTATCCAAAATTTTGTGATGATTTTATCGGGACAGGCCCCCATAAATCAAAATGAATCCGATGCAATGAAATCATAGACTTATTGTTCACATGAGCAAAAGAAAGACGACAACTTTTACCCATCTAACAGTGTTGATGGTGGTTTTTAGTTCAGGGCTAAAATTGTGAAATCCTGTGTTTAATGTGCTTTCATTCTGCAAAGAAACAAAGCCATTTAAAAGTGATGAGTGCCCAGGCCTCTTTACTTACATGTGTATTGAGCAATTCAGTATATTTATATGAAATTTATCCAGAATGGTGCGTGTAGCAACAATCCCAAATATTATGTAAATTTCTGATTATTTATTCTATGTCATGTTCCCAAGTTGAACTCTTAACACTGACATGACATGACGACTAATGTTCGCTCCCAGCCGAGTAGCATGAATCTCCCAAAGTGTCAGGATTAAGATGCGTGTGGAAGTACTCAATCAGAGGCACACAAAGTTATGCTGCCCTTTGATATTAAATTAGTGATTTTTTGTATCAGTATGCAAAATTCACCAAAAATTGATTGATTTTGCAGCAACCCGCAAAATTCAGTTCTTTAACCTGATTTTATCAATTTGCAAAAATTAGGTTTTTTGCGCCCTGCGTGATAGTTCGAACCCTATTAGTCGAAACTAAACCTAGGCAAACTAGGAAATTGATCAATCAGGTAGGAGCAAGATCCTACCAAAGATTAGAAAACAAGAAATAAAGAGGAACTGTGGCAAGTAAGAACAGCGTCAAAAGGAGGCGTGGCCGCGCCACTTGGCCGACCGATTGGCTTCAGCAGGCGCCACCTGTGGCCAACTGGCCACGCTCCATGTTGCTGCTTGCCGGCCCCCTTTCCCATCGACCAATCAGATTGCTTTGAAAGCGCCACATGCACTTTCAATTAAAAGTGGAAGTTGGTTGGTCGACACACTTAATTCCTTAAGGAATTGGATATATGCTGCCCGTGTCAGTTTCAAAACGATCACAGCCGCACGTTTTGGCCGGTTGATTTATCTTGGCCGCTCCCTGACGCAGCTGGACAAGCGTCATCAGGCACACCGGTGGGCCCACTAATACTCCGGCCAATCGGATCCCTTCTAACTTGCCAACAGAGCCACTAAACGATTGCCCAAAGTTAGTTGGTTGCGCGACTTACAAAACCCTAATTTCTATTAAGCAGCATTACATTGCTGCCGCAAAACGATCTCGGCCGTCCAGCTTCGCCAGCCGAATTGTCCGGCCTAGATCCAATTCCAATCGACATACAAGGCACAGATACGCTCACTAGTGGCCCGACTATAGCGCTGGCCATTCGAATGGTCCACAGCATGCCACCAACATCAAAAACCGTTGGCCCAAAATGGGTTGGCCAACACGGCTTTTAAAACCTAAATTGAATCAACGACAGCCACTAACTGCCGCAAATCATCTCGGCCGCCCAACTTCGCCAGTCGAATCGGCCGGCCTAACTCCTATTTTAGGTGGCCAACAAGATGTGGCCATGATCACCGGCCACCCCCTTCCATAAGCTACAATCGGCGAAGCCGCGGCCTGCCTATATGGCCCCCAAACGGTCGCCCGAAAGTGGCTAGTCGCGCTGCATTGATGAATTTTAATAAATTCAACAGTAGCCATTAACTTCCGCAAATCATCTCGGTCATCTAACTTCGCTAGCCGAATTGACTGGCCTAGATCTAATTTTAGGCGACCAATAAGATGTCGCCGTGATCGCCAGCCGTCACTCTCCTATAAGGACCGACCGCCCTGCCTTTGGCGCACGTGAATGGCTCCTGGCAGCTTCCCGAAAATGGCCGGTCACGCTCCTTTTAAGAAATTAGGCTCCGCGACTAACTTAAATAAACCTTACACAACGATACTTCACGAGCATCGATTATTTTGAGCTGCTTGCTTAAAAGCGATGCTTTATACGCATTGGTTACAAACGATGTTTTATAAATGTCGATTTCACAAATAATTTAATTATTTGACTTAAAAGCATTACATGCTATTTCTTGCGGCAAGTCTCATGACTTGACTTGTAACATATGACCGCCCGCTGCCTGGCTTGCGCGCGATTGGTCAAAATAACTAGGTCTTGGAAACAAGACCAACTCAGCAACCTGCTGCATATTTTCCACAAAAATACTTGAGACATCAAACATGTCACAAACTGGGGGATGTTCATCGGGGTATTGGTCTGGCGGTTTACAGCGTGCGGCGTGCAACACGCCCATTATGAGAAAGTGTCAGGAAAGGCGGACAGTTATTGGCAGTAGAGAAGTGGGTGTAAACTGACCCGTCTTCCCTCATAGTAAGACGTGGTTTTCAACATTTTTCACATGATCCCACTTCTCCATCACTCAACTACTCCCACTTCCTATGAGATCAGGGTGCGTGCAACTATGACTATATAAATAGGTTTTTAACCTATTTCAACCAAGAGGGATTATCAACACAAGTATCCAGAAACACCAAGAACTTATAGCTTACATTCCGTAAGCAAATTCCACATTCTGATACAAGTCATAATCAGCCACACCTTCAGATTTAACTATTCTGATCTCAACACCTTCTTCGCTTCCCTCCCTAAGATCAACCCTTCTCCTTCATTTTGTGACCGAAGCAAGACTGGAACGGCCATTTCTTGGTTTAGGCCAGGATTGTACATATTGATCTCTCAAATCTAAAGTACTCCCGTGCAGTGCATTTGTTTAGGGTTTAGATTCGTTTCTCGGCGGCTCACCCAAATTTACCATTTCCAGCAGAATCAGTTTTTACCCCAAAACAGACAGCTAGAACATATATCAAAACTTTTATTCCAAGAAACAGATTTAAATTGCTAGAGTTCAATTTTTCCAAAATTTAGAATGAGGTTGGCCTAGTCTTTGGTGACACAAATCACTTTTTATTGTTTTTGCTTTAATAGCAGAGAAAGCCGCAATCACTCCCCCTGTATCCAAGGTATAAAGTCCATCTTTTCTACTGCCGGTTGCAAGTATAGTTCCCGTTCGTCGGTCCCTTATCGTAAAACCAGAATAAACAAAGTCAAAAGAACGTGAATAATTAAATTGGCTAACAGATAAGAGATTTTTGGTTAACTTAGGTACTACTAGAACATTATTCAATTTAACATTATGTCCTGATGTAGAAACAATATTTTTGTACCAATGTGAGATATGAAAAAGATGAGGGTACCCAAATACACCACAATCTTTTAAATATCAACTTATAAGTCCGGTATTTTAAGTGATTGTCTATGGACAGAGTCGAGACAACACAACTTAAGTCATATACCTTGTGTGATTGTTTATGGACGAGGTCGAAACAATACGACAATAAGATATTTACTTGACAATAGTTACGGTAATAACAGATTGACTATTAGGATCAATGTCAAGTGATTCGGATTAACGAACATGTGTAATTTACTTAATTATAATAACAATTATAATGCAGAAAACAAAGTAAATGACACATCAAGATTTTGTTAACGAGGAAACGGAAAATGCAGAAAAACAACGGGACCTAGTACAGTTTTGAATACTCTCAGAATTAAGCTGATATACAAAATCTAATACCAACTTCGTATAGTTGAGACCAAATAGACTTCCCTTAGCTACTTGGTTTCCTTAGTATCCATGCGCCTTCGACTTCTAGAGTCACGCACGTGAATCACCAATCCTTCTGATCGTATTCCAAACAATAAAGGATAAAGCTATTTAATATTGGTAATAAGATATTATGAGTCGTTGACGAAGGCTCTTTCATTTAAACTAATAATCAATTTCCTTTGTATGGTTAGATCAAATTAAAATTTTATTACCGAAATAATCAATTTCTAGATTTGCAATCAATCAATATAGAACTCAAAGAGTAACTATAAGGTGTTGTCGATCTCACACAACTAGCCAATCAAGTCTATCAAAGATAAACACGATTCTAGTTGCATCTCGGACGATCAAGGTTTGTGCACACAATTCACAAGATACGAAAACTAATAAGAAAAACTTCCTCGTCTTCAAATATTTGTTTTTCTTCAAAAAGAACCTGCACAAGACAACTTGAATCCTCTTGTGATCAATCACACACAGAACGGAGTCTATTGACAATGGATCATCACAAAATGTCTTTAGATCCGAAAATGGTTCCAAAGATCCCGTCAATACTTTGATCTAGTTTGAGTGAGCCTTATATCAGAAGAGAAGGTTCTCAAGAATAAACAAACTAGGTGCAATCAAAGTTTCAACAACCGTTAGTCAATCAAATCAATAATCGAAAACTAAAATAACAATGAAATTATCTAGTTTCCCACCAACGGTACTCGTAGAGCTTCTTGATCCAACAAAAGTCTTTAAATGAGAGGTCGTAAGAGAATTCGCCTAATTAGGGTACTTTCCTCTCCGAATAGACGGCTCCACCAGAAACAACAAGAATGAAGTTCGCCTGGCTCTTAGGATAGTTTGCAAGAAATGCAAACTCAAGTATTTATAGACCAAGGTTGTTTGGACAACATAGAAATTCCAAAACCGAAAATATTCTCAAGATATTAACATTAAAGTACCTAATTTCGATTTTCCTATTTCCAATTAATTACCAAACCATATTTCCAAAAACTCCCTTAGAAAACTTCTATTATTAGTCTAGCACATTAATTAATAATATTTTCGAAAGGATATGCTTTTAAGGTTGGTAATAAAAACATATACTCCCTCTGTCCTAAATTTTTTGTCCTCTATTCTATCTTCGTCTGTCCTAAAATACTGGCCAACTTCTGTTTATAGTCATATTTTTTAGTCAAATTCTCAATTATATCCTTCAATTTTATAGTTATAAAATTGTTTTTAAATATAACCAATTAAAAATCTTAAATGATGTCTTCCTAAATAAGAAACAAATCTACTAAATCAATCCATAAATATTTTTATTTTTATCTTTTATTTAAACGTATTAGATTATATATTCCTCAATAGGAAACAAAATTACTAAATCAATCCATAAATTTCTATAAATAATAAAATTACTAAATATGTATTTTTATTGCATGCTCCATTTACTCCTTTTAATTTTAGTAATAACATAGCATTTAATAGGGATAGTTTTGTACACTCCTCTGGTCTCCTTAATATCTTGACTTAGTCAAAGCGGACTAATAATTTAGGACGGAGGGAGTATTATGAAAATCATAATTAAATGCTTTTCAATTTTTTGGTATGGGATCACCTTAAGTATCAAGGAATATTTTGAACAATTAATGATAAGAGTTATGTACATGTTCAATAATGTCGACATCTAGAAGTTTCTCAGCGAACCCTAATTCCAAGCTTCACACAAAACACAAAGGGATATGTGAATATTGGAAACTCGGTTTTGCTCCTTGGGATCGGTTCTACCATGACTCACAATGTAAGTTGTGATCGGTTATACGAGGCTTCCCAGAGGTAGCTTATGACAGGTTACACCTTGTTTCCCAGAGTTATCTTGTGATCGGTTACACCTTACTTCCCGAGTTAGCTTGTGATCGGTTACACCTTGCTTCCCAAAGTAGCTTGTGACTGATTATAACTAATTTCCAAAATTAGCTTGTGATCGGTTACACCTTGCTTCCAAAAGGTAGCTTGTGACTGATGAGAACCAACTTCCCAATGCAGCTTGTGACCGGTTACACCATGCTTCACAAAGTAGCTTGTGATCGATTACAACTTGCTACACAGTATAGGCTATGACCTGTTATACCTCAAATCTCAACAAGTTAAGATAGGTTCTACCTTGTCATCTTGTATTGGTCATTCAAAAGATAATCAATAAAGAACGTGACCAATCATGATTTTCTTTCGATTACGAAACAAGTTCGTATATGTACTTCCTTTAAACAAATGTTATAAAACATTGTTTCCTAGAATGAAATCATACCTATAACTTACACATAATCATGTAACTAAATACAAAGATTATGTTTATAAGAGCACTGCTCGGTCGAACTCGCAAGCGTTGCTATCGCAAGCTTGTTTGTCAAGTTTAGTTGATCAAAACTATATACTTGATTTCTAGTCTACTTATAGCTATGTGACGGATTATGATAGAATGTGTAGTTGAGATTTAGACTTCACAGCGTTCTCTAATTGAAGAAAAAGATCAACTGAGGAGCTTGGAGGAACTTCATCAACAAAAGGTATGTGGAGACTAAAACTTATCTATCACTCAGAAGTCTTTTTTATTTTATGCTCTAATAAGACTAAGTCGTATAGCTATATAGACTTTTACATTATACAAATTTGATATTTCGAGCTGAGTTTATCCCGTTTATCTATTTATCGAAGTACGTGTTGGAAGCTTTTTGCTTTAGCTATGTTCATCGTATTCTTGACGAGCTTAGCTGGAAACTAAATATTAAGTCAAAATATGATCATGTGAAAATTACCTAGAACATGTTATATGATTTGTGTGAGACAGTCATTTGATGTTAGCTTGGGAAGTTTCGTATTGATCATTCGATCACTTGAAAATTACTTGAAGCTAGTGGTATGTGTGAGATTACCATTGTCGTCTAGTATACGAACTGTATTGTGATGATTCAGGTCCAAAACTCTTGTTTGCGTACCTAGTATGCGAACGGATTTACCTTAGAAGGTCAGGAACTCTTGTTTGCGTACCTAGTATGCAAACAGGTTTACCTGAGTTGGGTCCGGAACGTTGTTCACGAACCGGGTTTGCGAACGGCTTGACTAGGCCAAGGTCCGGAGCTGCTGTTCGCGTACCCAATTTTCTAACCCAGTGGTTAAGTTCTAAAATCGGTTATGTATGATTCTCATACTCATGAACTAAAACATTTATGATTTAAGGAATGCAAATTAACTTTGCAAACCGTGGCTTAATTTTCATGAGTTGATTCTTGTATAAGTACTTTGTACGATTACGAATCAATCCGATTTCGTTTCAATTTATTCATGAATATTTCTATGAGATAGCAAACAATTGAACAACTCTATTTGAAACACAATTAGATTAATTTGATTATCTATCATGATTGATTGATCATCATATTTGATCTAGAAGTGTTAAATGAATACGGCTAAGACAAAAGGGTTCATATGGCTAACTTCGGTTAACTGTTATTGATCCAACCCAATATACACGTTTAGGTATGGTTACCCATATCTAAATGAAGGTATATTTCATTTGTGTGTAACAAGCTAAGACCATCTAACGGTGGAAAGATATTAGATTGAATCTTAAATCAGGAGTTCATCTAACGGTGAATGAATGCTTTGTTACTAAGCTATCTTAGCTTTGATTGTAAGCAACCCTAATTTGAAAGGTTATAAGGGAGAACTCTAGCAACTGGAAAACCTAATTCCGACACTTTCCTGTTTCCTAGTTTAAAATTAGAGTCGATTCTCCTTTAACCTAGGTTTTTCCAAAACCATTATTAGGTTAAAGACTTGAAGACTTCATTTGGTATTCGTGAAGCCAGATCCAACTATTTTCTATGTAGTTGCGTATTATGATCTTACTTGTTCTATTGTATTGAGTTTTATCTTCTCTAAGATTTACTTGAGATTTATCTCCGATAAGTAAGATATAAAAAGTAATCACAACAGTTCTTCGTCTCAGACTTTTGTGATTCCGCAATAAATTATTCTGTTAATCAGTTAAGTTATTGTGAGGTGACTAATATTTTTAGGATGCTCATCGGGAGAATAAGACCGGATTATTAGTTGGTTCCTGTTCACCTTGATCTTGTATCAAAAGACAGAACAAAAAGAATAAAGGATAAACATATCTGTGGAAGATAAATTTATTTATAAGTCTTTGAATTTGGGTTGTAGCAACTCTTAGTTTTGGGTGATATCAACTAAGGGAATCAACTGCGCAGAATCCGGTGTGGTTCTAGAGGCGTAAGGAACGCGACTGTACCTTAATTGGTGTGAGACTTGGTTAGGGCACAACTACATTCCTGAAAAAGCGGGGGTCTAACAACCACACCCAATATTTCGTTCGGCAATTTGAATAGACAAACTCCAATATACTTTCAAGAGAATCAACTAGACAGTCAGACTCAATCTAGAGAATATCAAAGAGTTATATCTCAATTTCTCAATTCAATCTGCAATCAAACAAATAGGATTTTGCGAGCCCGATTGAATAAGAGAAATAACTTGGATGATATCAAAAACCAATATCCAAGTGTCAATCGATTCAATCAACAAGCCAAAGGTCAGATTCAAGAAATGATTGAACGTAACGCACAACCTGTGATATTTCTATTATATAACAAAACTATGGTATCAACCAGGCCTTCGGCCTGGGCTCAACCTCTTGAGCGCCTTCGGCGCGGGGGACTTTAGGATTTGGGCATGCGTTTCCGCCTTCGATGCAGTGGACAGCCTAGACAATGTAGATCTTTGACATACAGGATCGTGACAGCAAAGAATTTGATGAATCCTTTGTATGCTAATTTCCATTAATACGACATCAAACTTTAAGCTCTATCTTATTTGAGGTTATCCCGGAAAATTGAAACTATTGAGCTGATTCAGATAACTCAAACCGGGATGAAGTAGTAAAGGCTGAGAAAAAGGAAACCGTAAGTAGTTGTGTTGATTTAGACAACACAAACTGGGATGATTTTTTTTTGCTACGTTATCACTTATCAATGTAGTTACCAAGATATGACCAAGGAACAAAAATGTGTCACATCATTTGAGCGAAGTATTTCTGTATTTCTCTATGGTTAACTTCTGGTATCTTTGATTCATTTCAGACCCTTAATTTTGACATTGTCATTTTAAGCGCTTGATTTTTCCAATTGAATTTTTATATTGTATCACCGCACCTAACCCAAGTGTATGCTTCATAATTTTAGAAATGCCAAATGCTTTCCTGCGGAAACATGATTTATCAACTGCCAACATTGAGTTTCAGTCTTGGATGAGTTTCGCAAAGAGTTCTCTTATAGTGCAGCTTTTAGACTAACTTCCGTACGAAAACTAATTAGACGAACCATGAAAAACAATGCAAGTATAAGTTACAATGCATGTTGCACAATGAATGGTGGATAATGCAAGTTACGAAAAGTTCTCCTATAGCTAAGAGACCTCAAAATTCATAAATGCATGTTTTTACAAAGCTTTGTTCATACTCCAATATTAGTTGAGAACACAAGAAAAGAATAAATATTAGCAAGATAAGCTTAATTTATTGAACTCATTTACTGACATCAGTCAACAATTTATAAAGAACGTTCATTAAATCTTATAGAAGTTGAGTCTATATAGCATGTACTTGCAGTACCACCAATAGCGGATCCAATCCATGGTAATTAGAGTTATTTATCTAAGCACCCTCAAATAATATATAGATGTAAACAAAGAAATTTCCGTCATCCTTGAAATGGTTCTTTTTTTGTAGTTCCTATTGGATACTCAATAGAATCTCCTCCATTGTTCAACAAAAGAAAATAAAAAAAAAGAAAGATAAAATTTGAGCGAAAAGAATACATTGGTGTCTTGGG